>JAWMAR010000796.1:553223-619766 GCA_036785375.1 Leucoraja ocellata | reverse complement strand
TACACTGCAAGGATCATTGAGGAAAACCGTGAGATTTTTCCAAGGGTTGGGAAGGCTAAAAAGACACGAGTACAACATAGCGCTGCAAGTGAACGTGCAACCTAAGCAAAACCCGCCACGCACTATCCACTATAAGATCAGAGATAAGGTCAGAGCCGAATTAGAGCGCATGGAAAGCTTGGGAGTCATAAAGGCCGTGAGTGAACCGACAGATTGGGTGAATTCAATGACTGTGGTCAGGAAACCTAATGGTGAAGTTCGCATATGCCTTGACCCCACGTGACCTCAATGCGGCCATTCGTAGGGAGCATTTCCCAATGCCGACGTTCGAGAACATTGCAGCCCGCATGCCGAAGGCAGAATGGTTCTCAAATTTGACGCTACAAGTGGGTACTGGCAGTTCCCACTGAGCGATGACAGCTCGCGTCTGACCACATTTAATACTCCCTTTGGGAGATACCGATACCTCGTTCTTCCATTTGGAATCTCATCCGCAAGTGAGATTTGGCAGCGGGCGATGCAGGAAGAGTTTGGCGATTTACAAGGGGTGGAGATAGTTGTCGACGACATTCTCGTTTGGGGTGTGAGCACAGCACAACATGACGCAAGGGTGAAAGCCCTACTCAAACGGGTGAAAGAATCCGGCCTAAAGCTCAATCCCCGAAAGTCGGTAATGCGCTCAAATGAGATTGAATATGTGGGACATGTCATCTCGCAAGCAGGCGTGTCACCAAGCCCATCTCGTGTCAGCAGCTTGCTACAAATGCCATCCCCGACAAACAAGACTGAAGTGCAAACGTTCTTGGGGATGGTGACATACATGGCTAAGTTTATTCCGAACCTCTCAGAGATCACCGCCCCACTTAGACAGCTAACAGAAAAGGGAATAGCGTGGCATTTTGAGCAGAAGCACAGACATGCAGTAGACAAGCTGAAATGTCTTCTCACTTCACCACCCATACTCAAATTGTACGATGTGAACGCGCCCGTGTCAATTGCCACAGATGCTTCCAACAGCGGATTTGGAGCGGTCCTGATGCAAGACGAGAGACCTGTTGCATACGCATCACGACGTATGAACGCGGCCGAGCGCAACTATTCAACTATAGAGAAGGAGCTGTGCTCCATACTGTATGCATGCAGAAAGTTTCATGACTTCATTGTTGGTCAGTGCACAGTAATTCTTACTGACCACGCCATTAGTAGGCTTGCTCGCCAAGCCACTACACAAATTAAGCCCCAGACTCCAACGCATGCGAATGCACCTGCTACGGTACGATCTGGAAATACGGTGGAAGCCGGGACGTGAAATGTTTGTCCCTGATGCCCTGAGCCGGCTGCACAGTGCAAACACACCTGCGGAAGAGTACACCGCACTGCCGAACGTGATACGTGCTGTAGAAGCCATCCTACACATGTCAGACGAGCGCCTTGCGCAGTTCAAGGCTGAAACAAAGAAAGATTGAACCCTAACACTGTTGTGCGAGTGTATAAGGAAGGGTTGGCCTAGTAACAGGCGTGATCTGCCCTCGGACTTGACTCCGTTTCATACATACCATGACGAGCTGGTTGAAGTTGACGGATTAGTCTTGAGGGAAAACCGAATCGTAGTCCCCCAAAGCATGCGGAGGCAGATGCTGAACGCGCTACATGAATCACATCTGGGAGTAGTGAAACTGAAACAACGAGCCCGCAATTTATTTGCGTGGCCAGGAATGAACGCACAGATTGAGGACACTGTGGGAAATTGCTCGATATGCCAGGCGACAAGGAAAGCACAAGCAAGCGAGCCGCTCCAACCACACTTCATCCCCAGCAGACCTTGGTCTAAGGTCGGCGTAGACATCTTCCATCTGGATGGAGTTGACCATTTGCTTGTAGTGGACTATTACTCCAAGTACCCAGAAATAGCGCAACTGATAGACATGACGTCACATTCGGTGATACGTGAGATGAAGGGCATGTTTGCCCGGAATGGCATTCCTGACTTGGTGATGACTGACAACGCGAGACAATTTGTCTGAGCTGAATTTCATAGGTTCCAGGATGACTGGGAATTTGCCCATGTCACCTCAAGTCCCATATATCCACAGAGCAACGGGCAGATAGAGCGCTGTGTGCAAACTATAAAAGGTATCATGAGGAAAGCCAAACGCAGCGGCCGTGACCCGATGTACGCCATCCTCGAATACGGCAACACCCCACTTGATGGGACAGGCGGCCATGCCCCCTCACAGTTACTGAACAGTAGACTGTTAAGAAGCAAATTGCCATCGCCTCTATCACTCTTACTGCCTCATCATGTCCCTCCTATGGGACCACAACTGGCCATCCGACAAGAAAAACAGGCAGCATACTTCAATGCGAAGGCAAGCGTCGAGCCGCTGCCGCGCCTGGAACAACAACAACAGGTATGGTTTCATGCCAAACCAACTGAGTGGCAACGTGGCCGTATTGCAAGAGAAAACCTGTCCCCTCGGAGCTACGTCATCTCTACACCGAGCGGTACAGAGTTCCGCAGGAACAGGAAGGACATACGACCTGCGCACGAAGCAGCTGAGCCATGCCCTGACAACATGCAGCAGACAAGTGCGAACACTCTCCCACAAGGAGGAACCCCTCACCCAGGAGGAGCTAGTCTCCCAAACTCAAGCGAACTATCACAGGCCGCACCACAAGGGTCTGTGGTGGGGGAATCGGCTCAAAGCGAGCCAAGCCACAATCGCACACAACAGAAATATGACACAGAACGAGTTGGAAAGACGACTTGCACGAGAAGTGGGCGATTGTCAAAACCCCCACCTCGACTTGTTATGTAAAATTGTTGGGCAATTTTTTTTAATAGTTTTGTAGTATGACGAGCACTGTGTTATTTGTGGTACTTTATCCACTTTAAATTCATTAAGGTTCAAGTTATTAATTTTGACCAACGTTGAAGGGGGGGGGGATGTAAGGTAATTTAAGGGAAGGGGGAGAATTGTAATTAAAGTAAAGGGGGAGATGTGATGTATATGTAAATGCCTGTGCCCCTTTAATATGAAGGGCTTTGCCTCGTGATCGAGAGCAGGTGACCTTGGAGCAGTGTCCCTGGTGGGGCAGAATAAATCATACTTACAAGATGTCGGACGTGTTCTCCTTTTGCTTGTGCTAGTCACAACAGGGCCTTACGTGGTCTCAAACATTACACTGCCTGACCCGCTGAGTTACTCCAGCACTCTGTGTCCTCTGATATTGACCAACATCTGCCTTGGTTTCTAATAGTAACCAATGATTACGCTCCTTCGAATTATTTGATAATATAAATAATATTGCCAATCAATTCCTCCAACAAATTAATCAATTTAAACTATTAGACTATTCAAATATGCAAGTTATTATTATTTTTAACTTTTCCTGCCTATTTTTCTCAATATTAATCCCTTTAATCGTCCCTCTATTTGATCTTGTTCACCACCAGTTCATCTACTTGGTTCATTGTCATTTTTGGCCATGCTTTGCTTCTTAAATTTAAGTTGCATGGGTTAATAAGATACACTGTTGGTCTCATTGCTCACTACATTGCCATACGCCCTGTCATCTTGGACATTGACAATAGCAATGATATTTTGCACATAGAACAATTCCTTTTGCACAGGAACAGCCTCATCGACCCACAACTATCTATGCCAAATATGATGCCAAGACCAACTCTAGTCAGCCTGCACATATCCATACCCTTCCATTCCCTGCATATCCATATGCCAATCCAAAAGTCTCTTAAGCACCAGTATTGTATCTGCCTCCACCCCCACCCCCAGAAGTCCATTCCAGGCACCCCACCGCCCTCTGTGTAAAGAAACTTACCCCGCACATCTCCTTTAAACTTTGCCCACTAGTATTTGATTTTTCCATCCTGGGAAAATGTTTCTGACTGTCTACCCTATCTACTCCTCTCACACCCCAGTTATGCCTCATACCTTAAGAAAGAACTGCAGATGCTGGAAAAATCAAAGGTAGACAATAAATGTTGGAGAAACTCAGCGGGTGAGGCAGCATCTATGTAGAGAAGGAATAGGTGACGTTTCGGGTTGAGACCCTTCTTCAGACTAAAGGCAAGGATAAAGCTCTTCACACCTTATCCTTGTCACTTTGAGCACACGGTTACAGGTTGAAAGCTACTTAATTAAAGTAAATGTGTTGAGATATCGTACTTGACTTGGATGTGGAGAGGATGTTTCCAACAGTGGGAGAATCTAGGACCAGCGGTCACAGCCTCAGAATTAAAGGATGTTCTTTTAGGAAGGAGATGAGGAGAAGTTCCTTTAGTCAGAGGGTGGTGAATCTGTGGAATTCTTTCCCTCAGAAGGCTGTGGAGGACGTCAATTGATATATTTAAGGCAGAGAAGAATAGATTTTTGATTTGTACGGGTGTCAGGGTTATGACGAGAAGGCAGGGAGAGATAGATCAGCCATGATTGAATGGTGGAGTAGACTTGATTGACCGAATGGACTAATTCTGCTCCTGTTACATGACCTTATGACATTGACAAGATTTTAGCACATGCAACTTGGTTGAAATAAGACTAAAGTATTTTGAAGGGTCTCGACCCAAACCGTCGCCTATTCCTTCTCTCCAAAGATGCTGCCTCACCCGCTGAGTTTCTCCAGCATTTTTTGTCTACCTTCGATTTTTTCCAGCATCTGCAGTTCTTTCTTAAACAGTACTTTAGCCATTACGCATTGATTAATGGAACATTATTCAACAAGCATACACAAAGTCCACTGAGCCTTCTCTGTCCATTAGTGCAACGCAATAAATGTAACTCTCCCTCGCACCTCAACCATGATTGGAAATTATTATTGATGATAGACACAAAATGCTGGAGTAACTCAGCGGGTCAGGCAGCGTCTCTGGAGAGAAGGAATGGGTGACGTTTCGGGTCGAGACCCTTCTTCAGACTGAGGGTCATTAAATTATTATTTCAAAAGTTTTATTTAGTATTCAAGATCAAGATTCAATTTAATGGTCATTTGGACCCCTTGAGGTCCAAACGAAATGCTGTTTCTGCAGCCATACATTACAAACAAATAGACCCAAGACACAACATAATTTACATAAACATCCATCACATCGCTGTGATGGAAGACCAAAAAAACTTATCTCTCCACTGCACTCTCCCCCCCCCCCCCCCCCCCCCCCCTGATGTCAGAGTCATTCCAAGCCGCGCGGGGCGGTGATGTCAGGCTGCGCTCCAGGAGCTCTTCAACCCCGCAACTCGGGCGGGAGAAGTCGCCGTTGCGAGAGCCCTGAAAAGCGGTGTCCCTCCAAGGACCCGTGGGCTCCTGGTGCCGCCGTCCGCCAGACCCGCAGTTGCAGCCTCCGAATCTCCGGAGGTCGGGCCGCAGCAGCAGCAGCGCTCCACCACCGCTCCACCCGCTCCGGACTCGGCCAGCTCCGCGACGGTGAATTGAGTCGTCGGCACCAGAGTCCCCGGTCTTCCTGTTGGAGGCCGCTCCTCGTTGCAGCCCCAACGACAACGGAGACCCGACAAAGAAAAGGTCGGGTCTCCCGTGCAGGGAGAGATTTAAAAGTTTCCCCCTCCCTCCCACCCCCACCCCCACCCCCACACACACACCCCAACAAAAAATAACAAAAACTACATAGACACATAGACAAAAAATAATAAAAACACGGACGGGCTGCAGAGGCCGCTGCTGACGAGACTCACGCCGCCTACCGGAGTATTATTATTGTCAGAAATTATTGTTACTATTTAAAAACCCAATATTAATCTAAAACAATTATTTTCTTATTTTCAGCATCTGCAGTTCTTTGTGTCTCTTTTTTCTTATCTTAATTGGTTTAGTCACGGCTTGTACTTATCAACCACTTTGTCTGTACTTAATTCAACCCAGGGCACAGAGTGCTGGAGTAACCCAGCGGGTCAGGCAGCATCTGTGGAGAACATGGATAGGTGACGTTTCACAGAGTGCTGGAGTAACTCAGTGGGTCAGGCAGCATCTGTGGAGAACATGGATAGGTGATGTTTCACAATGCTGGAGTAACTCAGTGGGTTAGACAGCATCTGTGGAGAACATGTATAGGTGACGTTTTGGGTCGGGACGTTTTGGGTTGGGTGTATGACTGCAGGCAACATAATTTCGTTCAGACCGAAAGGTCTGAATGACAATAAAGGAATCTAATTCTAATTCTAATTCTAATTCTTCAGTTCAGTTTAGTTTATTGTCACGTGTACTGAAGTACAAAGAAAAGCTTTTGTTGTGTGCTAATCAGTCAGCAGAAAGACAATACATGATTACAATCGATAGACAAGCGATAGACAATAGGTGCAGGAGTAGGCCATTTGGCCCTTCGAGCCTGCACCGCCATTCATTGTGATCATGGCTGATCATACACAATCAGTACCCCGTTCCCTTCTTCCCATATCTCTTGATTCCGTTAGCCCCAAGAGCTAAATCTAACTCTCTCTTGAAAACATCCAGTGAATTGGCCTCCACTGCCTTCTGTGGCAGAGAATTCCACAGATTCACAACTCTCTGGGTGAATAGGTATATATATTTGATGTTTCGGGTCGAGACCCTTCTGACTGAGTGTCGGGGGTGGGGGGGGGAGGGAAACGAGAGCTATAGACGGTGATGTAGAGAGAGATGTAGAACAAATGGCGCTGCAGAATTCTTGTCGGAGAGAGAAGGAGAACTTCTTCAAAGTTGACGTACCCTGAGAAGATTTCGCAGTGGAGCAGATGAAATGTGTACAATCTGAGTTTACATCGAAGATCGACGAAACCGAAGATGGAAACTATTGCGGCGCCACCTGATGGTCAGACCACTTACTGTCGAACCCTCGTCAGTGGTTACGAGGACTGTCACATGACGTCATGGGTTAAGGGGAGAGTTCCCACATCAGTCTGAAGAAGGGTCTCGACCTGAAGCGTCGCCTATTTATTCGCTCCATTGATGCTGCCTCACCCGCTGAGTTTCTCCAGCATTTTTGTCTGCCTTCGATTTTTGCAGCATCTGCAGTTCCTTCTTAAACAATTCACCGAATACAGTAACCGTTCGATCACAAAGTTTGGACTCGCTACACTCTATATATGAAAATATTATAATATACATTATAAACATATATATAATATACAGTAAACATTATAATATACAATAAAATGTCATATACGCACACACACACACACACACACACACACACACACACACACACACACACACACACACACACACACACACACACACACACACACACACACAAATATATATATATATATAGATATACATATATGTAGGTATGTATATGTATAGTGTCTAACTTCAGTATATAGAATTATGACATTTTAATTTTTTATTATAATGTTTACAGAGTACTATGTTTACATATCTGTTGCGCTGTTGCAGATAAGAATTTCTATTTTGGGAGTAATATATATAATATACACTTTTTATAATTAAAAAATAATTTTCAATATTGCCCCTTAATTGCTTATCTTGCTCTGAATTTACGAAATGAACCAGCTATTTTTATCGACTTCAATCAGATAATAACCAACCTCAATATAACCTAAGGTAGACAAAAATGCTGGAGAAAATCAGCGGGTGCAGCAGCATCTATGGAGCGAAGGAAATAGGCAACGTTTTGGGCCGAAACCCTTCTTCAGACTGATCAATATATCCGATCTACTCTAAACAAATTAGAACCATATTTAACTGCAACAATATCAGTAAATACTGAAATCCAACATATTTTCCTTCAAAGTCTTTTTTTTTTAATAAATGTTAACAAATAAGGAATACTTTGGCATGTCTCCCATATTGATGCTGTGGGCACTAAGTCATATATTTTCATAATTACAATTATGGTTTCTGGTGGAATATTGCAGGCTTTAATAATTATTTCACATAGGTATCAGCGAATAGTCACAATCATTTATATTCAATACAATGAATCCTAATTGTGGGGATAAATTTATAAATATTTAATGCACGAGAGATATTCCCCCCCACCCCCACACCCAGCAAATGTAATTTAACCCCACCCCGAATATCAGCAGCAAACGTCCAGCCAGGATATTGGTTCCTCTCCAGTTCAAGTGCAACCCATCCTTCTTTTATAGATCACCTCTGCCCCAGAGGAGATTCCAATGGTTCAAGAATATAAACCCCTACCCCCTGCAGCAACTCCTCAGCCACACATTTATCTCTCCAAATGTCTTGTACCTACCCTCATTATCACATGGTACTGGAGGTCCTGCTTTTCAACCTTTTGTCTAACTACGTATATTGATTTTGCAGGACCTGTTCCTTTTTCCTAATGTCATTTGTGCCAACATGCACAGCACTCACCCTCCCCTTGAGAATGTAATAGAAACATAGAAACATAGAAAATAGGTGCAGGAGGAGGCCATTCGACCCTTTGAGCCAGCACCGCTATTCATTGGGATCATGGCTGATTGTCCTATATCAATAACCCGTGCCTGCCTTCTCCCCATATTCCTTGACTCCACTAGCCCCGAGAGTCTCTTCAATCCATCCAGTGATTTGGCCTCCACTGCCCTCTGTGGCAGGGAATTCCATAAATTCATAACTCTCTAGGAGAATACGTTTTTTCTCACCTCAGTCTTAAATGACCTACCCTTTATTCTAAGACTGTGGCCCCTGGCTCTGGACTCGCCCAACATAGGGAACATTTTTCTTGCATCTAGCTGGTCCAGTCCATTTATAATTTTATATGTTTCTATAAGAACCCCCTCATCTTTCTAAACTCCAGTGAATACAAGCCTAGTCTTTTCAATCTTTCCTCATATGGCAGTCCCGCCATTCCAGGAATCAATCGCGTGAAACCACGCTGCACTGCCTCAATCACAAGGATGTCCTTCCTCAAATTAGGAGACCAAAACTGTACACAATACTCCAGATGTGGTCTCACCAGAGCCCTATACAACTGCAGAAGAACCTCTATACTGAAATCCTCTTGTTATGAAGGCCAATATTCCATTAGCTTTCTTCACTGTCTGCTGTACATGCACGCCAACTTTCAGTGACCGGTGTACAAGGACACCCAGGTATCGCTGTTCCTGCCTCTTACCTAATCTAACCCCGTTGAGATAATAATCGGCCCCCTTGTTTTTGCCGCCAAAGTGGATAACGTCACATTTATCTATATCATACTGCATCTGCCACGCATCTGCCCACTCACTCAACCTGTCCAGGTCACCCTGCAACCTCTTAACATCCTCTTCACAGGTCACACTGCCACCAAGCTTTTGTGTCATCTGCAAACGTGCTAGTGTTACTCCTAATTCCCTCTTCCAAATCATTAATATATATGGTAAACAGTTTGCGGCCTCAACACTGAGCCTTGCGGCACTCCACTCACCACGGCTTGCCATTCTGAAAAGGACCCGTTCACTCCTACTTTTTTTGCTTCCGGTCTGCCAACCAGTTTTCTATCCATGTCAACCCCCAATACCATGTGCTCTAATTTTAGTCACCAGTCTCCTGTGCGGGACATTATCAAAGGCTTACTGAAAGTCTAGATGCACTACATCCACTGGCACCCCTTCATCCAATTTACTTGTCACATCCTCAAAAAATTGCAGAAGATTAGTCAAGCATAATTCTTTCATAAATCCTTGTTGACTTGGACTAATCCTTTTACTGCTATCCAAATGCCCCATTATTACCTCTTTAATAATTGACTCCAGCATCTTTCCCACCACCAAAGTCAGGCTAACTGGTCTGTAATTCCCCGTTTTCACTCTCGCTCCTTACTTGAAAAGTGGGATAACATTAGCTATCCTCCAATCCACAGGGACTGATCCTGAATCTATTGAACTTTGGAAAACAATCACTAATGCATCCACTATTTCTAGAGTCACTTCCCTGAGGATCCTGGGATGCAGACCATCAGGCCCAGGGGATTTATCATCCTTCAGTTCCATTAGCCTACCCAATACTATTTCTCACCTAATGAAAATTCCTTTCAGTTCCACTATCCCCTTAGATCCAATGTCCTCCAGTACATCTGTGAGATTGTTTGTGTCTTCCTTAGTGAAGACAGATCCGAAGTGTCTATTCAACTCTTCTGCCATTTCATTGTTGCCCATAATAATTTCACCCGTGTCTGCCTTCAAGGGACCCACATTTGAGTGTCCTACTTTTTTTCCCTTATCATATCTAAAGAAGCTTTTACTGTCCTTCTTTATATTTCTGGCCAGCTTCCCTTCATACTTCATCTTTTCTGCCCATATTACCCGTTTTGTTTCCTTCTGTTGTCCTATGAAAGTTGCCCAATCCTCTGGCTTCCGGCTACTCTTTGCTGTGTTATACATCTTTTCTTTTAGTTTTATTTTACTCCAAACTTCTCTAGTCAGCCACGGTTGCCTCCTACTCCCCTTAGAATCTTTCTTCCTTTTAGGAATGAAATGATCCTGGATTCCGGATTGCTGTTCCACCGTCATTCCTGCTAGGATCCCTTTCCAGTCTACTTTGGCCAGCTCCCCTCTCATGCCTTCATAGTCCCCTTTGTTCAACTGCATCACTGCCACTTCCGATATAACGTTCTCATTCACAAATTGCAAATGAAAACTAATCATATTATGATCACTACCTCCAAGTGGCTCCTTCACCTCGAGTTCTCTTATCATATCTGGTTCATTGGACAACACTAAATCCAGAATTGCCTTTTCTTTGGTCGGCTCCATTACAAGCTGCTGGAAGAATCCATCTCGGAGGCATTCTACAAACTCTCTTTCTTGGGGTCCTGAACCAACCTGATTTTCCCAGTCTACCTGCATATTGAAATCCCCCATCACCACAGGGGCATTACATTTGTTACATGCCAGTTTTAACTCCTGCTGCAAATTACACCCTGCATCCGGGCTACTATTTGGGGTCTGTAAATAACACCAATTTGTGTCTTGCCTTTATTATTCCTCAACTCAATCCACAGTGACTCTACCTCGTCAGTCCCTATGTCTTCCCTCGCAAGGGACTGAATTCCCTCCCTCACCAGCAAAGCTAATCCCCCCTTCCTCTGCCAACCTGCCTGTCCTTCTATAGGATGTATAACCCTGAATATTAAGTTCCCAGTCCCGATCCTCCTGCAGCCATGTCTCAGTAATCCCCACAATGTCATATTTGTTCCTCAAATCCTCATATCAAATCCTAGTCCTCACCTGCAAAGCCCTCCACCATCTGGCCCCTCCATATCTCACTGACCTCCTCTCCCCCTACCAACCATCACGGTCCCTCAGATCCACATCAGCCAGTCTCCTATCCATCCACAAATCCAACCTCTGCAGTTTTCGGGACAGAGCCTTCTCCAGGGCAGCTCCCAGGCTCTGGAACTCCCTCCCCCAACTGATCCGCTATTCCGTGTGTCCCTCACCATCTTCCAGTCCCGCCTCAAGATCCATCTCTTCACCGCCTATCCTTAGCCTCACGTCCCCTCTCCCTTTTCATCTGTGCTTGAATTGCCTCATATTGTGTTTTGAATTGAGTTATGTCTTTAATTTGTGTACTAGTCATGTCTCTACTATTTATTTCATTCTGCTTACATGTTTTTCCTCTACTTGCAAAATGTTTGTAAGGTGTCCTTGAGACTCTTGAAAGGCGCCCATAAATAAAATGTATTATTACTATTATTATTATTATTATTATTATTATTATTATTATTATTATTATTATTATTATTATTATTATTATTATTATTATTATTATTATTATTATTATTATTATTATATCTACCAAGCTCTAACTGAGCCTGAAGCTCATCTACTTTACTCCTTATACTTCTTCTTGCTTCTTTCAAACCGATAAAAATAATTATGAGGTGCGCAGATTGGGTAGACAGTCATAAACGTTTCCCCTGGTTGGAAATACACTAGTGGAAACATAGAAACATAGAAAATAGGTGCAAGAGTAAGTCATTTGGCCCTTCGAGCCTGCACCGCCATTCAATATGATCATGGTTGATCATCCAACTCAGTATCCTGTACCTGCCTTCTCTCCATCCCTTTAGCCATATCTAACTCCTTCTTAAATATAGCCAATGAACTGGCCTCAACTACCTTATGCGGCAGAGAATTCCACAGATTCACCACTCTCTGTGTGAAAAAGGTTTTCCTCATCTCGGTCCTAAAAGATTTCTCCCTTATCCTTAAACTGTGACCCCTTGTTCTGGTCTTCCCCAACAATATCTGGACGTTGCTTTAAAAAAGGGGGGTAAAGGTTAAGGAGATGTTACGGGCAAGACTTTTTACACAGAGGGGGCTAGGTGCCTGGAACATGCTGCTGGAGGTTGTGCTGGAGATAGTGTCATTTAAGAGGCTTTTAGATGGACACATGAATATTGAGAGAATGGAAGATATAGTTCATATGCAGGCAGAGGAGGTTCATTTATCTTGGCATTATTTTTGGCTTTTAGAAATTGTGGGTCAAGGCGTCTGTTCCTATGCTGTACTTTTCTATGTTCCATGTTCAAACCTCAGCCTTGTACAATCTTCCAAAGAACAAAGTCCCAGCAGCCCAACCTCTCCCTATAACTCAGTCCCTCGAGTCCTGGCAACATTCTTGTAAACCTTTTCTGCACTCTTTCCGGCGTAATTGCATCTTTTGTGTCGCTCTAATGTTTAGGTTCAGATTATTGGAGTGGGAATTGAACCCACAAGCCTACAGCTCGAATGTAATGGCACCTGCACTCTGCCTGAGCAGATCAGATAAATACCCCGACATGGACCGGTGGTGCTGAATGGCCTGTCTCAGCGAACTGATAAGGTGTTCTGCTCCAGTTCCCATATACACACGCAGTGTCACTGGCCCTGTACTAAGCTGGCAGGGATTTATTCAGTGGCTACACTCTAATCCAACCTCTTTGGCATTGAAATTGTGGGCCGAGGCGGCTGTTCCTGTGCTGTGCTTTTCTGTGTTCCATGATCAACCCTCAATGTTGTACAATCTACACTGTGTAGCATCCCTGCGGTTGCAATGGAAAGTGCCAGGAGAGGGGGCGGTTTGGGTGGGAAGGGACAAATTGACCAGGGAGTTATGGAAGGGAGCGGTCTCTGCTGAAAACCAACAGGGAAGGAGATGGGAAGATGTGGCCAGTGGTGGGATCCCATTGGTAGACAAAAAAGCTGGAGAAAATCCGCGGGTAAGGCAGCATCTGTGGAGCGAAGGAACAGACGATGTTTCGGGTCGAGACCCTTCTTCAGATTGATGTCGGTGGGGGGGGGGGGGGGGGATGACATGAAAAAGAAAGGAAGAGGCGGCGACAGTAGGCTGTGGGAGAGCTGGGAATGGGAGGGGAAGGAGGGAAAAAGCAATTAGAGAAGTCAATGTTCATACCGCTGGGGTGTAAATTACCAAAGCAAATATGAGGTGTTGCCCCTCCAATATGCGGTGGGACTCACTCTGGCCATGGAGGAGGCCCAGGATAGA
Source organism: Leucoraja ocellata (assembly GCA_036785375.1). Lineage (NCBI taxonomy): Eukaryota > Metazoa > Chordata > Chondrichthyes > Rajiformes > Rajidae > Leucoraja > Leucoraja ocellata. Next base: position 606,317 of record JAWMAR010000796.1, on the reverse strand, counting down.
AAGGTCAGATTCGGAATGGGAAGGGAGTTGAAGTGTTGAGCCACCGGGAGGTCAGGTTGGTTATTGCGAACTAAGTGTATGTGTTGTGTGAAGCGATCGCCAAGCCTGTGCTTGGTCTCACCGAGGTTGATCATACGCTGAATAATCCAACCACATTTTTGTTTGGAAGTGGAAAGAAATAATAGAAATTGAATTCATTGCAATGTGTAAAAAGAGTTGAGAAACTGTATTATAATTTTGCTGCATGTCATTGTGGTATATATCATGTCTTGATTGGTGAATATGTTTAGTTTGTGACTTTATTTGAAGCATAAATAATATGGGAATGCTTCATTGAGCATAATTCCGATTGGTAACTACCCACTTCGTCCAAGCACATTATCGCACGCGTCATGCAAGTTGCCTTAAATGACCACCTAAACTGTCATTTGGCAACTTAAAAAGCTGCCACGGTTGCCCTGCTGACAACAGAGAAAAATAATTAAGTGAGAGCCCTGGGAGGGGCCAATGCCCAGGTCGATGAGTTTGGTGATCAGTTTGGACGGGATAATGGTGTTAAATGCTGAGCTTTCTCACGTAGGTGTCTCTGTTGTCGAGGTGGGAGAGGGCGAAGTGCCGTGGAGATGGCATCCTCCGTACTCCTGTTCTTGCAGTAGCCGAACTGATAGGGGTCCAGTGTGGGAGGTAGGCAGCCTTTGAGATGTGCCGGGACCAGCCTCTCAAAGCACTTGGTGATAGAAACATAGAAATTAGGTGCAGGAATAGGCCATTCGGCCCTTCGAGCCTGCACCGCCATTCAATATGATCATGGCTGATCATCCAACTCAGTATCCCGTACCTGCCTTCTCTCCATACCCTCTGATCCCCTTAGCCACAAGGGCCACATCTAACTCCCTCTTAAATATGGCCAGATGATGGGGGTAAATGCAACTGGGCGGAAGTCGTTGAGGCTCACCGCCGTGGAGTGTTTTGGCACCGGCACAATGGAGGTGGTTTTAAGGCACGTGGGGACAGCTGCTTGGGCAAGTGACAGGTTGAAGATGTCAGTCCAGACGTCTGTGAGCTGCGCAGCACAGGCCCTGAGGACGCGCCCGGGGTTGCCGTCAGGGCCAGCAGCCTTTTGTGCATTAATCCTGCTCAGTGCTGCATACACGTCGATGGGGGTGAGTGTGAGGGGTTGATGATCAGCAGGGAGCACAGCCTTGATGGCTATCTCTTGATTGTCCCTGTCAAAGAGCCGATACAAGTGTTTACGCTCCTCAAGGAAGGAGGCGTCGCTGGTTGTGGGGGTGGTGTTGGTGGGTCTATAGTCCGTGATGGCCTGGATGCCTTGCCACATGCGTCGGGGGTCGGAGTTGTTGTTGAAGTGCTGCTCGATCCTGAGCTTGTAGCAGTGCTTGGCCTTCCTGATGCCCCTCTTCAGGTTAGCCCTGGATGAACTGTAGGCTCGAGCATCGCCTGACCTGAAAGCGTTGTCACGTGCCTTCAGCAGTAGCCTGACCTCGCTGTTCATCCATGGCTTCTGATTCGGGAATGTGGTAATCCGTTTGAGGGAGGTGACACTGTTAATGGTGGAGTTTATAAAGTCCAAAACGGAGGAGGTATAAGAGTCAATGTCCATGTGGGAGTCAAGGATGGACTGAGCTGCAAACACATTCCAGTCAGTGTTTCCAAAACCCTGCTGAAGTGTGGAGTCCGCTCCCTCTGACCAAACTTTAACTGTCCTCACTGTGGGTTTAACACGTCTGTGGAGTGGAGAGTACTTTGGGAGCAGGAACAATGAGAGGTGATCAGACTGCCCAAGGTGGGGGAGGGGGATGGCTTTGTAAGCTTCAGCTATGTTTGTGTAAACTTTATCCAGTGTCTTGTCTACTCTAGTGGCGATGGAGACATGTTGGTGGAATTTGGGGAGTACAGTCTTGTAGTTGGAGTGATTTAAGTCACCTGCAACAATGAAGGCTGCCTTGGGGTTGTGAGTCTGTTGTTTGCTCATGGTAGTATGCAGTTCCTTCTTGCAAGCTTAGCATTAGCATCCGGAGGAATATAGGCTGCAGTCACAACAGTGGAAGTAAACTGTCTGGGAAGAAAGAATGGTCTGCATTTAACCATGAGAAACTCGAGGTTAGCTGAGCAGTGACTCTCGATGATGGTAGTGTCCATGCACCAAGCTTTATTTACATAAATGCACAGACCCTCACCTCTGGTCGTACCTGAGTCTGTTGTTCTGTCCGCTCGGAGTATATGACGCCCCGTTAGTTCGATGGCACTGTCAGGAACGTCGATGTTAAGCCATGTTTCTGTGAAGATCATGATGCTGCAATTTTTAATCCAGTTGTGGGAGGTAATCTGTAGCCAGAGTTTATCCATTTGTTCGCCAGTGAGCGTACGTTGGAGAGGAAAAGGCTAGGAATCGATAGCCTGTGTGGGGTTAACCCTAACCTAGCCTTTAACCCACCACGGCGGTGTTTGTGTTTGCGTCACCATCTGTGGGTTCTTCTGGTTGGCCGAGCTGGCTTGGTACGCTACGCTGCTCCGCTGTTCTGGCTAGTTCAGAAGCGAGACCAAAATGGTGTTGCAGCTGTAGGAACCGATGTCCAGAAGTTCCTGTCGGCTGTACGATAGGAAAGCAAGACTGCTCCGTGTGTGAACAGACTTGAAACAAGTAAGTAAACTATTGCTAGTTCGCTGATTCTCGTGAGACACAGGGCGTTGTGATGTGCCCTCACCGCCGCCATCTTGGAGGGATGAATCATCATCGGTCCCTGTGGGAGACACATCCTCAGGTACCAAAGCCCCTTCACACATTATCGCCAGTCCCTGCAGCCAGCTTTTCGACGCGGATTATAATAATAATAATAATAATAATAATAATAATTTTAATTATAGAGCACTTTAAAAACAAACATAGCTGCAACAAAGTGCTGTACATCACTAATCATTGACAAAAAAGTTAACACACACCAAAAATAACAATCAAAAGAAATAGTAGGAAAAGACATGTAAAATAAAGAAACATCAAAAACACCACAAACAGAAGCAAAGCCTCAGGCATGGTCAAAAGCCAGGGAGTACAAATGCGTTTTAACACTTTATTTGAAGATGGACAGTGAGGGGGCCTGTCTGATGTGCAACGGCAGGGTTTTCCAGAGTGCCGGAGCAGCAACAGAGAAGGCTCTATCCCCTCTGAGCCTCCGACTAGACCTCGGTACCTCCAGGAGCAGCTGACCAGCTGACCTGAGGGACCGGGCAGGAGCGTATGGGTGGTGCAGCTCAGAGAGGTAAGGCGGGGCGAGCCCATTCAGAGATTTAAAAACAAATAACAGTATCTTAAAATGAACCCGAAAGTGTACCGGGAGCCAGTGGAGGGAGGCCAGAATTGGCGATATGTGCTCCCTCTTTCGAGTCCCTGTTAAAAGGCGAGCTGCAGCATTCTGAACCAACTGGAGACGAGCCAGTGAAGAACGAGCAACACCAAAATAGAGCGCGTTACAGTAATCCAGCCTAGATGTAATAAAGGCATGGATTACTGTCTCAAAATGCTGCCGCTCGAGAATGGGCTTCACCTTCGCCAGCTTCCTTAGGTGAAAGAAGCTGGACTTAACCACCGCGCATATTTGACGATCTAATTTAAAGTCACTGTCCATTCTAAAACCCAGGTTCACAACTGTTGGCTTCACATACCTTGACAATGGACCTAAATCAACAAATTATAGCCGCATTCCTCACCAGGAAGTGACTGAAGGACGGTTTCTACCATATCTACCAAGCTCTGAGCCTGAAGCTCATCTACTTTACTCCTTATACTTCTTCTTGTTTCTTTCAAACCGATAAAAATAATTATGAGATGCGCAGATAGGGTAGACAGTCAGAACCGTTTCCCCAGGGTGGAAATAGACTAGTGGACATTGCTTTAAAGTAAGATCGGTAAAGTTTAAGGAGATATTACAGGCAAGACTTTTTACACAGAGTGGGCTAGGTGCCTGGAATATGCTGCTGGAGGTTGTGCTGGAGATAATGTCATTTCAGAGGCTTTTAGATGGACACATGAGTATTGAGAGAATGGAAGATATAGTTCATATGCAGACAGAGGAGGTTCATTTATCTTGGCACCATGTTTGGCTTTGAGAAATTGTGGGTCAAGGCATCTGTTCCTATGCTGTACTTTTCTATGTTCCATGTTCAAACCTCAACCTTGTACAATCTTCCAAAGAACAAAGTCCCAGCAGCCCAACCTCTCCCTATAACTCAGTCCCTCGAGTCCTGGCAACATTCTTGTAAACCTTTTCTGCACTCTTTCCGGCGTAATTGCATCTTTTGTGTCGCTCTAATGTTTAGGTTCAGATTATTGTAGTGAGAATTGAACCCACAAGCCTGCAGCTCGAATGTAATGGCACCTGCACTCTGCCTGAGCAGATCAGATAAATGCCCCGGCATGGACCAGTGGTGCTGAATGGCCTGTCTCAGCGAACTGATAAGGTGTTATGCTCCAGTTCCCATATACACAGTCAGTGTCACTGGCCCTGTACTAAGCTGGCAGGGATTTATTCAGTGACTACACTCTAATCCAACCTCTTTGGCATTGAAATTGTGGGCCGAGGCGGCTGTTCCTGTGCTGTGCTTTTCTATGGTCCATGATCAACCCTCAATGTTGTACAATCTACACTGTGTAGCATCCCTGCGGTTGCAATGGAAAGTGCCAGGAGAGGGGGCGGTTTGGGTGGGAAGGGACAAATTGACCAGGGAGTTATGGAAGGGAGCGGTCTCTGCGGAAAACCAACAGGGAAGGAGATGGGAAGATGTGGCCAGTGGTGGGATCCCATTGGTAGACAAAAAAGCTGGAGAAAATCCGCGGGTAAGGCAGCATCTGTGGAGCGAAGGAATAGACGATGTTTCGGGTCGAGACCCTTCTTCAGATTGATGTCGGTGGGGGGGGGGGGGGGAATGACATGAAAAAGAAAGGAAGAGGCGGCGACAGTAGGCTGTGGGAGAGCTGGGAATGGGAGGGGAAGGAGGGAAAAAGCAATTAGAGAAGTCAATGTTCATACCGCTGGGGTGTAAACTACCAAAGCAAATATGAGGTGTTGCCCCTCCAATATGCGGTGGGACTCACTCTGGCCATGGTGGAGGCCCAGGACAGAAAGGTCAGATTCGGAATGGGTAGGGGAGTTGAAGTGCTGAGCCACCGGGAGGTCAGGTTGGTTATTGCGAACTGAGTGGATGTGTTGTGTGAAGCGATCGCCAAGCCTGTGCTTGGTCTCACCGAGGTTGATCATCCGCTGAATAATCCAACCACATTTTTGTTTGGAAGTGGAAAGAAATAATAGAAATTGCATTCATTGCAACGTGTAAATAGAGTTGAGAAACTGTATTATAATTTTGCTGCATGTCGTTGTGGTATATATCATGTCTTGATTGGTGAATATGTTTAGTTTGTGACTTTATTTGAAGCATAAATAATATGGGAATGCTTCATTGAGCATAATTCCGATTGGTAACTACCCACTTCGTCCAAGCACATTATCGCACGCGCCATGCAAGTTGCCTTAAATGACCACCTAAACTGTCATTTGGCAACTTAAAAAGCTGCCACGTTTGCCCTGCTGACAACAGAGAAAAATAATTAAGTGAGAGCCCTGGGAGGGGTCAATGCCCAGGTCGATGAGTTTGGTGATCAGTTTGGACGGGATAATGGTGTTAAATGCTGAGCATTCTCACGTAGGTGTCTCTGTTGTCGAGGTGGGAGAGGGCGGAGTGAAGTGCCGTGGAGATGGCATCCTCCGTACTCCTGTTCTTGCAGTAGCCGAACTGATAGGGGTCCAGTGTGGGAGGTAGGCAGCCTTTGAGATGTGCCGGGATCAGCCTCTCAAAGCACTTGGTGATAGAAACATAGAAACATAGAAATTAGGTGCAGGAGTAGAGGCCATTCGGCCCTTCGAGCCTGCACCGCCAATCAATATGATCATGGCTGATCATCCAACTCAGTATCCCGTACCTGCCTTCTCTCCATACCCTCTGATTCCCTTAGCCACAAGGGCCACACCTAACTCCCTCTTAAATATAGCCAGATGATGGGGGTAAATGCAACTGGGCGGAAGTCGTTGAGGCTCACCGCCGTGGAGTGTTTTGGCACCGGCACAATGGAGGTGGTTTTAAGGCACATGGGGACAGCTGCTTGGGCAAGTGACAGGTTGAAGATGTCAGTCCAGACGTCTGTGAGCTGCGCAGCACAGGCCCTGAGGACGCGCCCGGGGTTGCCGTCAGGGCCAGCAGCCTTTTGTGCATTAATCCTGCTCAGTGCTGCATACACGTCGATAGGGGTGAGTGTGAGGGGTTGATGATCAGCATGGAGCACAGCCTTGATGGTCATCTCTTGATTGTCCCTGTCAAAGGGGCCATCAAAGTGGTTAAGCTCCTCAAGGAAGGAGGCGTCGCTGGTTGCGGGGGTGATGTTGGTGGGTCTATGGTCCGTGATGGCCTGGATGCCTTGCCACATGCGTCGCGGGTCGGAGTTGTTCTTGAAGTGCTCCTCAATCCTGAGCTTGTAGCTGTGCTTGGCCTTCTTGATGCCCCTCTTCAGGTTAGCCCTGGATGAACTGTAGGCTCGAGCATCGCCTGACCTGAAAGCGTTGTCACGTGCCTTCAGCAGTAGCCTGACCTCGCTGTTCATCCATGGCTTCTGATTCGGGAATGTGGTAATCCGTTTGAGGGAGGTGACACTGTTAATGGTGGAGTTTATAAAGTCCAAAACGGAGGAGGTATAAGAGTCAATGTCCATGTGGGAGTCAAGGATGGCCTGAGCTGCAAACACATTCCAGTCAGTGTTTCCAAAACCCTGCTGAAGTGTGGAGTTCGGTCCCTCTGACCAAACTTTAACTGTCCTCACTGTGGGTTTAACACGTCTGTGGAGTGGAGAGTACTTTGGGAGCAGGAACAATGAGAGGTGATCAGACTGTCCAAGGTGGGGGAGGGGGTGGCTTTGTAAGCTTCAGCTATGTTTGTGTAAACTTTATCCAGTGTCTCGTCTACTCTAGTGGCGATGGAAACATGTCGGTGGAATTTGGGTAGTACAGTCTTCAAGTTGGAGTGATTTAAGTCACCTGCAACAATGAAGGCTGCCTTGGGGTTGTGAGTCTGTTGTTTGCTCATGGTAGTATGCAGTTCCTTCATTGCAAGCTTAGCATTAGCATCCGGAGGAATATAGGCTGCAGTCACAACAGTGGAAGTAAACTGTCTGGGAAGAAAGAATGGTCTGCATTTAACCATGAGAAACTCGAGGTTAGCTGAGCAGTGACTCTCGATGATGGTAGTGTCCATGCACCAAGCTTTATTTACATAAATGCACAGACCCTCACCTCTGGTCGTACCTGTGTCTGTTGTTCTGTCCGCTCGGAGTATATGACGCCCCGTTAGCTCGATGGTGCTGTCAGGAACGTCGATGTTAAGCCATGTTTCTGTGAAGATCATGATGCTGCAATCTTTAATCCAGTTGTGGGAGGTAATTCGTTGCCAGAGTTTATCCATTTGTTCGCCAGTGAGCGTACGTTGGAGAGGAAAAGGCTAGGAATCGATAGCCTGTGTGGGGTTAACCCTAACTTAGCCTTTAACCCACCACGGCGGTGTTTGTGTTTGCGTCGCCATCTATGGGCGCTTCTGGTTGGCCGAGCTGGCTTGGTACGCTACGCTGCTCCGCTGTTCTGGCTAGTTCAGAAGCGAGACCAAAATGGTGTTGCAGCTGTAGGAACCGATGTCCAGAAGTTCCTGTCGGCTGTACGATAGGAAAGCAAGACTGCTCCGTGTGTGAACAGACTTGAAACAAGTAAGTAAACTATTACTAGTTCGCTGATTCTCGTGAGACACAGGGCGTTGCGATGTGCCCACGCCGCCATCTTGGAGGGATGAATCATCATCGGTCCCAGTGGGAGACACATCCTCAGGTACCCAAGCCCCCTCACACATTATCGCCAGTCCCTGCAGCCAGCTTTTCGACGCGGATATTAGCCGCATTCCTCGCCAGGAATTGACTGAAGGACGGTTTCTACCATATCTACCAAGCTCTGAGCCTGACGCTCATCTACTTTACTCCTTACACTTCTTCTTGTTTCTTTCAAACCGATAAAAATAATTATGAGATGTGCAGATAGGGTAGACAGTCAGAAACGTTTCCCCAGGGTGGAAATAGACTAGTGGACATTGCTTTAAAGTTAGAGGGGTAAAGTTTAAGGAGATATTACAGGCAAGACTTTTTACACGGAGTGGGCTAGGAGCCTGGAATATGCTGCTGGAGGTTGTGCTGGAGATGGTGTCATTTAAGAGGCTTTTAGATGGACACATGAGTATTGAGAGAATGGAAGATATAGTTCATATGCAGCCAGAGGAGGTTCATTTATCTTGGCATTATGTTTTGCTTTTAGAAATTGTGGGTCAAGGCATCTGTTCCTATGCTGTACTTTTCTATGTTCCATGTTCAAACCTCAACCTTGTACAATCTTCCAAAGAACAAAGTCCCAGAAGCCCAACCTCTCCCTATAACTCAGTCCCTCGAGTCCTGGCAACATTCTTGTAAATCTTTTCTGCACTCTTTCCGGTGTAATTGCATCTTTTGTGTCGCTCTAATGTTTAGGTTCAGATTTTTGGAGTGGGAATTGAACCCACAAGCCTACAGTTCGAATGTAATGGCACCTGCACTCTGCCTGAGCAGATCAGATAAATACCCCGGCATGGACCAGTGGTGCTGAATGGCCTGTCTCAGCGAACTGATAAGATGTTCTGCTCCAGTTCCCATATACACAGTCAGTGTCACTGGCCCTGTACTAAGCTGGCACGGATTTATTCAGTGGCTACGCTCTCACCAACCTCTTTGGCATTGAAATTGGGGGCCGAGGCGGGTGTTCCTGTGCTGTGCTTTTCTGTGTTCCATGATCAACCCTCAATGTTGTACAATCTACACTGTGTAGCATCCCTGCGGTTGCAATGGAAAGTGCCAGGAGAGGGGGCGGTTTGGGTGGGAAGGGACAAATTGACCAGGGAGTTATGGAAGGGAGCGGTCTCTGCGGAAAACCAACAGGGAAGGAGATGGGAAGATGTGGCCAGTGGTGGGATCCCATTGGTAGTCAAAAAAACTGGAGAAAATCCGCGGGTAAGACAGCACCTGTGGAGCGAAGGAATAGACGATGTTTCGGGTCGAGACCTTTGTTCAGATTGATGTCGGTGGAGGGGGGGGGGATGACATTGAAAAGAAAGGAAGAGGCGGTGACAGTAGGCTGTGGGAGAGCTGGGAATGGGAGGGGAAGGAGGAAAAGCAATTAGAGAAGTCAATGTTCATACCGCTGGGGTGTAAAACTACCGAAGCAAATATGAGGTGTTGCCCCTCCAATATGCGGTGGGACTCACTCTGGCCATGGAGGAGGCCCAGGACAGAAAGGTCAGATTCGGAATGGGAAGGGAGTTGAAGTGCTGAGCCACCGGGAGATCAGGTTGGTTAATTGCGAACTGAGTGGATGTGTTGTGTGAAGCGATCGCCAAGCCTGTGCTTGGTCTCACCGAGGTTGATCATACGCTGAATAATCCAACCACATTTTTGTTTGGAAGTGGAAAGGAATAATAGAAATTGCATTCATTGCAACTTGTAAAAAGAGTTGAGAAACTGTATTATAATTTTGCTGTATGCCATTGTGGTATATATCATGTCTTGATTGGTGAATATGTTTAGTTTGTGACTTTATTTGAAGCATAAATAATATGGGAATGCTTCCATTGAGCATAAATTCCGACTGGTAACTGCCCCACTTCGTCCAAGCACATTATCGCACGCGTCATGCAAGTTGCCTTAAATGACACCTAAACTGTCATTTGGCAACTTAAAAAGCTGCCCACGTTTGCCCTGCTGACAACAGAGAAAATTAATTAAGTGAGAGCCCTGGGAGGGTCAATGCCCAGGTCGATGAGTTTGGTGAACAGTTTGGACGGGATAATGGTGTTAAATGCTGAGCATTCTCACGTAGGTGTCTCTGTTGTCGAGGTGGGAGAGGGCGGAGTGAAGTGCCGTGGAGATGGCATCCTCCGTACTCCTGTTCTTGCAGTAGCCGAACTGATAGGGGTCCAGTGTGGGAGGTAGGCAGCCTTTGAGATGTGCCGGGACCAGCCTCTCAAAGCACTTGATGATAGAAACATAAAAACATAGAAATTAGGTGCAGGAGTGAGGCCATTCGGCCCTTCGAGCCTGCACCGCCATTCAATATGATCATGGCTGATCATCCAACTCAGTATCCCGTACCTGCCTTCTCTCCATACCCTCTGATCCCCTTAGCCACAAGGGCCACATCTAACTCCCTCTTAAATATGGCCAGATGATGGGGGTAAATGCAACTGGGCGGAAGTCGTTGAGGCTCACCGCCGTGGAGTGTTTTGGCACCGGCACAATGGAGGTGGTTTTAAGGCACGTGGGGACAGCTGCTTGGGCAAGTGACAGGTTGAAGATGTCAGTCCAGACGTCTGTGAGCTCCGCAGCACAGGCCCTGAGGACGCGCCCGGGGTTGCCGTCAGGGCCAGCAGCCTTTTGTGCATTAATCCTGCTCAGTGCTGCATACACGTCGATGGGGGTGAGTGTGAGGGGTTGATGATCAGCAGGGAGCACAGCCTTGATGGCCATCTCTTGATTGTCCCTGTCAAAGGGGCCATACAAGTGTTTACGCTCCTCAAGGAAGGAGGCGTCGCTGGTTGTGGGGGTGGTGTTGGTGGGTCTGTAGTCCGTGATGGCCTGGATGCCTTGCCACATGCGTCGGGGGTCGGAGTTGTTGTTGAAGTGCTCCTCAATCCTGAGCTTGTAGCTGTGCTTGGCCTTCTTGATGCCCCTCTTCAGGTTAGCCCTGGATGAACTGTAGGCTCGAGCATTGCCTGACCTGAAAGCGTTGTCACGTGCCTTCAGCAGTAGCCTGACCTCGCTGGTCATCCATGGCTTCTGATTCGGGAATGTGGTAATCCGTTTGAGGGAGGTGACACTGTTAATGGTGGAGTTTATAAAGTCCAAAACGGAGGAGGTATAATAGTCAATGTCCATGTGGGAGTCAAGGGTGGCCTGAGCTGCAAACACATACCAGTCAGTTTTTCCAAAACCCTGCTGAAGTGTGGAGTCCGCTCCCTCTGACCAAACTTTAACTGTCCTCACTGTGGGTTTAACACGTCTGTGGAGTGGAGAGTACTTTGGGAGCAGGAACAATGAGAGGTGATCAGACTGTCCAAGGTGGGGTAGGGGGATGGCTTTGTAAGCTTCAGCCATGTTTGTGTAAACTTTGTCCAGTGTCTTATCTACTCTAGTGGTGAATGAGACATGTTGGTGGAATTTGGGGAGTACAGTCTTCAAGTTGGAGTGATTTAAGTCACCTGCAACAATGAAGGCTGCCTTGGGGTTGTGAGTCTGTTGTTTGCTCATGGTAGTATGCAGTTCCTTCATTGCAAGATTAGCATTAGCATCCGGAGGAATATAGGCTGCAGTCACAACAGTGGAAGTAAACTCTCTGGGAAGAAAGAACGGTCTTCATTTAACCATGAGAAACTCGAGGTTAGCTGAGCAGTGACTCTCGATGATAGTAGTGTCCATGCACCAAGCTTTATTTAGATAAATGCACAGACCCTCACCTCTGGTCGTACCTGAGTCTGTTGTTCTGTCCGCTCGGAGTATATGACGCCCCGTTAGCTCGATGGTGGTGTCAGGAACGTCGATGTTAAGCCATGTTTCTGTGAAGATCATGATGCTGCAATCTTTAATCCAGTTGTGGGAGGTAATCCGTAGCCAGAGTTTATCCATTTTGTTCGCCAGTGAGCGTACGTTGGAGAGGAAAAGGCTAGGAATCGATAGCCTATGTGGGGTTAACCCTAACCTAGCCTTTAACCCACCACGGTGGTGTTTGTGTTTGCGTCGCCATCTGTGGGTGCTTCTGGTTGGCCGAGCTGGCTTGGTACGCTACGCTGCTCCGCTGTTCTGGCTAGTTCAGAAGCGGAACCAAAATGGTGTTGCAGCTGTAGGAACCGATGTCCAGAAGTTCCTGTCGGCTGTACGATAGGAAAGCAAGACTGCTCCGTGTGTGAACAGACTTGAAACAAGTAAGTAAACTATTGCTAGTTCGCTGATTCTCGTGAGACACAGGGCGTTGCGATGTGCCCTCACCGCCGCCATCTTGGAGGGATGAATCATCATCGGTCCCAGTGGGAGACACATCCTCAGGTACCAAAGCACCTTCACACATTATCGCCAGTCCCTGCAGCCAGCTTTTCGACGCGGATATTAGCCGCATTCCTCACCAGGAAGTGACTGAAGGACGGTTCCCCCCTTACCCTCCCCGCTTTCCCCCACATAAAACACTGAAAATAACTAAAAAACACTCTAAACATAATAAAAAATAAAAGACAACCCAGACCGTGGGCGGAAGGAGCTAGTATATAAAACAAATGATACAAACTTTATAAGGCGCTGGTTAGACCAGCGGAATATTGCAAGCACTTTTTAGCCCCATACCTGAGGAAGGATGTGCTGGCATTGGAGTAGGTCCATATGTTTATATCAATGATCATGTGGATGATTAGGGATGAGGAGTGTGTGACGGCACTGGGATGTAGTCACTGGTGATTAAAACTACTAGGGGGGATCTCATTGTATCCAACCAAAGGCCCAGACAGGGTACAAGTGGGAAGATGTGTCCAGTCAAGGGGAAGCTAGGAACAGAGGGCACATCCTGAGAATAAAAGGATGTATCTTTAGCATGAAGAATTTCTTTAGTTAGAGGATGGTAAAAACTGGAATTCGTTGGCACAGACGGTGGTGGAGGCACTTGGGTATTTTTAAAACAGAGTTTGATAGCTTCTTGATTAGTAATGTTGCAGGGGAATGGCGATGAGAGGGGAAAATGCCATGATGGTAGAGCAAGGCCGTTGGATAAATGGCCTAATTTTGCTCCTGTGTTTGGGGTTGGACGTGTGTTTGGGGTTGGACGTTCCTCCTGTAGACACTGATGATGTTTCTGGTCTTGGTGACACCTTCCCATCTCCCCAGCCTTTTCCTTTTTCCCTTTTCCCTGCACTCCTCAATTCTCTGCCTGATCCGTAGTTTGATACCACTTGGGCACCCAAGGAAGCCACAACTGGAAACCCTGGTCCCAGTTAGACCAACGCCCCAGCAGGATCTGTCACCTCAGGAATTAGCACTGGGATCATTGATGGAAACGCAGATCCCCATGGTCAGTCCTGAAGCTGGTCCCCACTTGGATTGCGGGCAGTGTCAGAGGTTGTGGAGGGATAGTCAGTGGAAGAGACAGTCAGCAAGTGGTTGAGGTTTCTCTAGACCTTGAAGTCCTCCATTCTACCATTTCCTGTCACATGCTGGTGATGTATTTTAGTGATTCCACTCTCACTCTCCCGTCTTTTCACTTGTTCCAAGGTGCCAGAGTGACGGAGGTGAGGGACACAAAGAGTCAACAACCGGGAGAGCCCAGCAGGACATCGTCCACAGCCCCAGAGGAAGAGATGTGTCCAGGTATCAGGTCTGACCATCCCGTGTGGACGTCAGTCAGAGATGTGTTCAGGTATCAGTCTCTGACTGACGACCACACGGGGAGACACTGACTCTTTTTTGCTTTTATTTTTGTTGCTTTTATTTTATTAGCAGTACAGTAACTTACATTAATACACATCACATATATCGTATTACATTATGTTGTACCACTTCATTTTTTGAGCTATAAAAGAGATAGGAATGAAAGAAGTAAGGAAAGTAAGCAAGAATTGTGAAGGTGCAGGAAAGTGTTGGGAGAAGAAAGACCCTTAGGGAAGGAATTAGAGAAGGAAGTAAAGAAAGGAAATAAGACCCTAGAAGGAAAAGAAAAAAAACAAGAAAGGAAAAACAATCGCTCTATTGTAATACAAAACTCCACAAAAAAGGATATACGAACCGTGTTTTTATTAAAAATGTATTTTTACCCCCCCCCCCCCCCCCCCCCCCCCCTCCACCCCCGTTACCGGATCCTGGTACCCTTTATATTTTAACTTACTATTGCTCCTTATGCTTGTAATAGTTCTGTAAATGCAGACCACGTCTTTGGAAGTGATCTGCTTTGCCTGCTAGAGGAGTCTCATCTCTTCCAAGTGTAGTGTTTCGAACATGTTTGAAATCCACATTTTTATTGATGGTATTGGAGCATTTTTCCAAAATTTGAATATAAGCTTTTTTCCCCATTATTAGCACGTAATTAATTAAGTTCTTTTGAAACATATTTAATTCGGGGTTACCTTCTGATATTCCAAAAATGATCCATTCTGCTTTTGGTACCAGTTTTATTTTAAATAATTTTGTGAAGATTTCAAATATTTTGTTCCAGAATTTTTGAATTTTTATACAAAAAACAAAAGGGTGCGCTATGGTAGCTTCTTGTGACTGACATTTATCACAAACGGGTGAGACATTGGGGAAAAGTTTATTTATTTCAGTTTTTGAATAATATAGTCTATGTATTGTTTTATATTGAATTAGAGTATGTCATACGTATGACACTGACTCTGAATGACGACCAAACAGGGTGACACTGGGCACTGGCTCTGACTGGGTCGTCAGTCAGTGTCCAATGTCACCCCACGTGGTGGTCATTCAGTGTCAGTGCCCAGTGTCACCCCATGTGGTGGTCATTCAGTGTCAGTGCCCAGTGTCACCCCATGTGGTGGTCATTCAGTGTCAGTGCCCAGTGTCACCCCACGTGGCGGTCATTCAGTGTCAGTGTCCAATGTCACCCCATGTGGTGGTCATTCAGTGTCAGTGCCCAGTGTCACCCCGTGTGGTGGTCATTCAGTGTCAGTGTCACCCTGTGTGGTCACCTGTCAGAGTTGGTGCCCAGTGAGTACCGTGGGGCAATGTCTGTTCAGACTGGGTATCGCTGTCCTTTGTGTTGTCTGGGTTCCTGCCCTTGTCTCCACCATCATCGCTCGGTCACGGACTGGGTCCCGCGGGCCTTGTCTGCTCACACAGCCGAGTGATGGATGCTCTACCACTTCTAGCCCCTGGCTGCTGACAGAGGAGGAGTGCAAGAGGTAGATCAGCCCCCACAACCACCCTGCTCACACAGCCCCATTCCCCTCGCCCACACACCCTGCCCACACACCAACACCACACTACCCCAATCACCCACATCACCCCAACCCCCCACCCCCAGACCACACCCCCCAAATCCCCCCTCGCACCCCACACCACCCACAACCTCCACCACCCCAACCCCACCAACTCCCTCACACCACCACCCTCCGCTCCCCTCCACCCCCTGCCGCTCACCCCGCCCCCTGTCCCCATCCCCCCACTCCACCCCTGCCCCGTCCCCGACCCCAACCTCCCCAAAATACCACCTCCATACCACCACACCCACACCACACACCACCCCCGCACCCCACTTCCTCCATACCACCCCACCCACCCCTACACACCACACCACCAAACATAACCCCACCACACCACCCCCTCCCAAACAACACACCACCAGACCCTTACCCCCGCAAGCCCCCTTCCGGCACCCAATGGAGAATAAAATCCCGGAGGCGGGGCTGGGTCCACAAGTGCTGATTGAGTCGGCAAGAGTGGAGTCGGGAAAGCCGCAGTGTGGAATTGGGGAAAGCCGCTGTGTGGAGTTGGGAGGTGCTGTATGGTGCCGCTGCCCGTGGCCGCTGATCTTATAGGGGATCTTATAAGAAACGTACACAATTCTGGTGGCAGAGAGTTTCAGAGATTCACCACTCTCTGTGTGAAAAAAAGTTCTTCTCATCTCGGTTTAAAGGATTCCCCCCTTATCCTTAAGCTGTGACCCCTTGTCCTGGACTTCCCTAACATCGGGAACAATCTTCCTGCATCTAGCCTGTCCAACCCCCTAAGAATTTGTAAGTTCCCACAAGATCCCCTCTCAATCTCCTAATTGAGATGAGATGCGAATGTGTCTCGACCATCCTGCGGCTTTTGCATTGCTCTTTTTTTTGTTGCATTTTGCATTGCAATTGCATTGCATTCGGCATGCGGCCGGGGATGGTCTGTTGCCCCTGCGGATCCAAACCGCCCGGACCCACAGCCGGGGTGCCCTTGACCCCCAGCAGAAGTCGCCGTCGACCCATGCTTGCGCACCTTCCGGTAGAAGGTGAGCGCGCTCTCTCCCTTTTTGCTTACCCGGCCCCTACACCCCCTCTCCCCGACTCTGTAACCCCTTCCCCACCCCTGACCCCAACACTCCTCAATTTTTCTGTAACCCCCTCCCCTCCGGACCCTACACAAAAGCCCGACCGATGAAGGCTAATGTGCAAAAGCCTTCTTGACCACTTTATCAACCTGTGAGGCCACGATCAGGGACGAAACTCGTAATCCCACAGGCAAAAAGGGGAAGAGCGCTGCGCACCTTCTTACAAAATTCTTAGGGGGTTGGACAGGCTAGATGCAGGAAGATTGTTCCCGATGTTAGGGAAGTCCAGGACAAGGGGTCATAGCTTAAGGATAAGGGGGGAATCCTTTAAAACCGAGATGAGAAGAACTTTTTTCACACAGAGAGTGGTGAATCTCTGGAACTCTCTGCCACAGAGAGTAGTTGAGGCCAGTTAATTGGCTATATTTAAGAGGGAATTAGATGTGGCCCGTGTGGCTAAGGGGATCAGGGGGTATGGAGAGAAGGCAGGTACGGGATACTGAGATGGATGATCAGCCATGATCATATTGAATGGCGGTGCAGGCACGAATGGCCGAATGGCCTCTACTCCTGCACCTAATTTCTATGTTTCTATGTGTCTATGTCTATCGACCAGCAGGGGATCCTGTCCCGAGAAACCCGGTGAGGTCATTACAGTGATAAATGTGAAAAGAGAAAAAAAACTACAGTGAGCAAACGGGTCCAAAGTGGTAAGATACTAAAGGTTTAAATTGTCCAATGTCTGATGAGAAGCTCCGCTCTATGATCTTTGGACACTGGGACCCTGTGGACACGAGGCTGGTGGAGCTGTAACACCGCAGTAAAACACACTGGTGGACACTGGGACCCACTGGACACTCGGCTGGTGGAGCTGCCCCCTCTCCTCACTCCCCCCGCTCTCTGTGAGGAACGGAGACCCTCCCCGGGAACAGAGCCCCGCTCTTTGAGGACATTTGGTCCCAGACTCCGCCTTCAGCCCCAGCCCTGGTCTCTCCACGGGATTCCCCTGAACGTCACGCGTCAAGCAGCCCGTGGATTCCAACACGTCATGCGTCGGATAGCCCGTGGGATTCCCCACACGTCCACGCCGTCTGGTAGACCCTCCCTCCCATTAACGTCACGCCGTCGGGTGACTGGCGAGTCCCGCATCGCGTCACGCCGTCAGGTTGACCGCTCCTCACGTCACACCGTCTGTTAGACGCTAGCCCCGCTACGTCACGTCCGTCAGGTAGACTCACCCCGCCCTCCCACAACGTCACGCCGTCAGGTAAACTCCCCACCCCCCGCTACGTCACGCCGTCAAGTAGTCCCTCCCCCCGCTACGTCACGCCGTCAAGTAGGCCCTC
The DNA here is from genome assembly GCA_036785375.1 of Leucoraja ocellata. Lineage (NCBI taxonomy): Eukaryota > Metazoa > Chordata > Chondrichthyes > Rajiformes > Rajidae > Leucoraja > Leucoraja ocellata. The sequence goes on along the minus strand of JAWMAR010000796.1, from coordinate 588,778 downwards.
CCCCCGCTACGTCACGCCGTCAGGTAGACTCACCCCGCCCCTCCCACAACGTCAAGCCGTCAGGTAAACTCCCCACCCCCCCGCTACGTCACGCCGTCAAGTAGACCCTCCCCCCGCTACGTCACGCCGTCAGGTAGACTCTCCCCCACCCCCCACACGTCACTCCGTCAGGTAAACTCCCCACCCCCGCTACGTCACGTAACTCCTCACTCCCCACAATGGCACGCCGTCAGGTAGACCCTCCCCCAGAGACGTACGCCGTCAATGTTGACCGCTCCTCACGGTTGGAGAATTGCTGGGTATGCCGGTGGATGGCCAGTCGGTACCGATGGTCCGGTTGGGGTCCAGTTCTGACCGCTCCTCACGTCGCCCGTCTGTTAAGACCCTCCCCCCACTACGTCACGCTGTCAGGTAGACTTTCCCCGCCCCCCACCACGTCACGCCCTCAGGTAGCGCGAGCTCCACGAGGGTGACGGTTTAACGGTCGCCGATAGCGTGGGGATGTGAGGTGACGTCACGTCGAGTGGGGCTGGAGGGAGGGAGGGAGTGGGCTGGAGGGGAGGGAGTGGGGCTGGAGGGAGAAGGGGATGGAGGGGAGAGGGGATGGAGGGCAGGGGTGGGGGCTGGAGGGGAGGGGAGGGAGTGGACTGGACGGAGGAGGAGTGGGGCTGGAGGGAGGGAGGGAGTGGCTGGATGGGGGAGGGGAGGGAGTGGGGATGGAGGGGAGGGGGGATGGAGGGAGGGGAGGGAGGGGGGATGGAGGGAGGGGAGGGAGTGGGGATGGAGGGAGGGAGTGGGGCTGGGGGGAGGGAGTGGGGCTGGAGGGGAGGGAGGGAGTGGGGATGGAGGGGGGGAGTGGGGCTGGAGGGGAGGGAGTGGGGATGGAGGGGAGGGGGGATGGAGGGGAGGGGAGGGAGTGGGGGCTGGGGGAGGGGGATGGAGGGAGGGGAGGAGTGGGGATGGAGGGGAGGGTTGTCTGGGGCAGGGCAGCAGGGAGGGGCAGAGGATAGAGCATGGAAGGGTTATGGGGGTTGAGGGAAGGGGCAGGCGGATGGGAACAGGATGGTGGGAGGGGATGGGGGGATGGTGAGGGTTGAGGACACATGAGGCAGACGCAGAGGAGGAAGGGGATTTGAACTGGGGAGGGGGAAATAGGCAGGACGGAGACATGGAGGGGTTGGAGCTGGGAGACGCAGTCCGTCGCACCCCTGACTGATGTCGCATTTGTTACAGGTGGCAGATGGACCGAAAACACTGGGCTCTACATGTCAGAGACAGAGGCAAGGTCTGGGAAAAGCCACAGGTAATCTTTGCGCAACAAATGCAAGGAAGGCTGAGGTGAGAGAGTGGCCTGGAACTGGAAGGAGTTGTATGTTTTGTCTTGCCTTACTCATTATAATCTCACCTCTAGACCTGGTTGTTCTTTAGAAAAGGCAATAGGTGCAGGAGTAGGCCATTCGGCCCTTCGAGCCAGCACCGCCATTCTATGTGATCATAGCTGATCATCCATATTCAGTACCCTGATCCTGCCTGCTCCCCATATCCCCTGACACCGCTATTTTTAAGAGCCCTATCTAGCTCTCTCTTGAAAGCATCCAGAGAACCGGCCTCCACTGCCCTCCGAGGCATATAATTCCACAGACTCACCACTCTCTGTGAGAAAAAGTGTTTCCTCGTCTCCGTTCTAAATGCCATAATATTCTTAATATCTTAAACTGTGGCACTTGGACTCCCCCGACATCGTTCTGGACTCCCCCAACATTGGTAACAGGTTTCCTGCCTGTAGCGTGTCCAAACCGTTAACAATCATATATGTTTCAATGAGATGCCCTCTCATTCTTCTAAACTCCAGTGTGTACAAGCCCCAGCTGCTCCCATTCTCTCAGCATGTGACAGTCCTGCATCCCGGGAATTACCTTGTAAACCGACGCTGCACTCTCTCAATAGCAGGAATGTCCTTCTTCAAATTAGGGGTCCAATACTGCACACATTAGGCAGGAGTCAGGAAACATGTCCCTGATGTTGGAGGAATCCAGAGCCAAGGGCCAATACAATAAGAGGTAAGCCATTAGAATGGAGGTGAAGAAACACATTTTTCATCACTGAGACTAGCATGTCTGTGGAATGGAGTCGAGGATCTTGCGGTTGCAAGGAAAGTGCCCGGGGAAGGGGTGGTGCGGGAGGGAAGGGAATAATTGACAAGCGAGTTACGGAGGGAGCAGTCTTTGCGGAAGGCGGACAGTGGGGGGGGGGGGGGGGGGGGGGGGAGATGGGAAGATGTGGCGAGTGGTGGGGTCACGTTGGAGGTGGCGAAACTGACGGAGGCTTACTTGTTGTATGAGACGACTAGTGGAGTGAAAGGTATGGACTAGGGGAACTCTGCCCCTGTTGCGAGTGGGGGGATGGGGAAAGAGAGCAGTGTTACGGGGTATGGAGGAGACCCTGGTGCGAGCCTCATCTATAGTTTCTCCAGCATTTTTTCTACTTCTGGTCTGCCCAACTAGCCTGTACAGACCAGATTCCCTATCTACGCTAGTTCTACCTGCCTGTATGTGGCCCATATCCCTGTAATCCTTTCCTATCCAAGCACTTGTCCAAGTATTTTAAAGGTGCAAAGGTCTGTTTATTGTCACATGTACTAATTAAGGTCCAGTGAAACTCAAATCACCATACAGCAAAAATGCAACAAGACACACAGCTACATAAAAATTAACATGAACATCCACAACAGCGGATTTCCCACTTTCCTCACTGTAATGGAAGGGAATAAATATTAATTTTCTTCCTCTTTAATGTCCCGTGACGGGGCAGTCGAACCTTCCTCAGTCGGGGCGATCGAAGCTTAAACCTTCTCCTCAAGCAGTTTGTTCTATTTACCTACTATTTACCTGTGTGAAAATGCTGCCCTCAGATTTCTATTCAATCTTTTCCTTTCACATTAAACTTAAGTCCTCTTGTTCCTGATTTTCCTTCTCAGGGTAAAAGTTCACGTTACACGAGTAGAATTAGACCATTTGGCCCATTGAGACCACTCCCCCATTCAATCATAGCTGATCTCTGCCTCCTAATTCCATTTTCCTGCCTTCACCCTATAACCCTTGACACCTGTTCTAATCAAGGATTTGTCTATCTCTGCCTTAAAAATATCCACTGACAGCCTCCACAGCCCACTGTGGCAATGAGTTCCACAGATTAACTACCCTCTGACTAAAGAAGTTCCTCCTCACCTCGTACCTAAACAAGTGCCCTTTAATTCTGTGACTATAACCGCTGGTCCTATCCTTTCCAACTGGTGGAAACATCCTTTCCACATCCACTCTATTTATGCCTTTCAGGATTCTGTAAGTTTCAATGAGGTCCACCTCAACTTTTTTAAACTCTGGCGAATAGAGGCCCAGTGCTGTCAAATGCTCAGACTATATGGACGATAATATCTACAACTTCATGTGATCACCCCTTAGCCACCTGAGCTCAAAGGAATAAAGCCCTAGCCTGCTTGGCTGCCCCACGAGCTCTGGCCCTCATGTCCTGGCAATATTCTCATCGATCTTATTTGCATTCTTTCCAGCTTAACGATATCCTTCCTCTAACAGGCTGACCAAAACTGAACACAATACTTCTAAATTTGGCCGCACCAACATCTTGTACAACTGTTAACATAACATTCCAACTTTTATACTCAAATCTTTGACTGATGAAGGTTAATGTGCCTAAAGGCTTCATGACCACAAGATCTATCTGTGAGGCCACTTTCAGGGAACTGTGCATCTGCACTTTCAATATCCCTCTGCTCGCAACACTCCCCAGGACCTTGTCATTCACTTGTGAAGATGCTACCATGGTTGACTTTCTAAAATGCAATGCCTTGCACTTATCTGCATTAAATTCCATTAACCATTCCGCAACTGAATTACCCAGCTGATCAAGATCCTATTGTAAATTTTGGGAACCATCTTTGCTATCTACAATTTACCTACCACAGATGCTAGGCTAACTGGTCTATAGTTCTAAGGTTTTTCCTTGCAGCTCTTCTTAAATAGAGGCACAACATTAGCCACCCTCCACTCTTGCGGTAGCTCACCCATGCCGAATTATGATTCGTGTATCTCAGCCGGGTATCCTGCAATTCTTCTCAAGCTACCAACGGTATCCTCAGATATATCTGATCATGTTCATGAGATTTACGTACTTTCATTTACCTTGGGACATCCAGCTACTCTTCGACCATATTACAGACTTGTCCTAATCGAGGATCTTGCCCATCTCTGCATCACACAGATATAAACATTTTGGTTTCTGGAGGACCCTATTCACTCTCTATTTACCCTCTTTATCTTAATGTACATAAAAGTTATCTGGATTTTCCTTAATATTATTTCCCTATTTTTTGCCATCCTGTTTTTCCCGAATCGTCTCAGAAGCCTGCAAGTTCTATGCCTCCTTTTTCCAGACCAGAGGCTCAATTTCTCTGATCTTGCAGGCTTCCTTACTCCACCTGCCTTGCCCTGTGCTCGAATTGGAACATGCATGCTCTGAGCTCATGCCATCACATTTTTAAAAGCATCCCATTTTCCGGATGTTCCTTTGCCTGCAATTTTACTTCGGAGTCACGTGAGTGATTCCGTGAAGACCCCGGCTCTACTGCGCATGCGGCATAATCGCACAGCTGTGCAGAACGCAGCAGCGGGAGTCGGGCAGCTCCCGCATCCAAGGACGAGAGGTAAGTACTTTCCTTAATCGGGCCTTGTGGTTTTTGCTCCAGGGGGAGCAAAGAAGAGAGGCATGGTGAGCGGCCCCGTTTCGACTCCAGCGTGGAGCCGACAGTGGACGGGGAAAAGGCGCTACCCGGACCGCAAACGCTGCGGACCGCTGCAAGGAGCTGCGCTAATGCCGGTCCGCTGAACAGCTGTTTGGTAACAGCAGCGGACCAGCGGGAAGTTTAAAAACCCGACCGGCAGCCCTGCAGACTCCTGACAAAGAGAATCGCCGCCCGGGAACCGCCACAATGCCGCCTGGAAAACGGCAGGCAGCCTCTACATACAGGTAAGAGGAAAAATCTTCCCAATTCAACAGGTTCTACAGGAGCCAACTTCCTCCAAAACTGGAACAGGTTGGAGACAGCAAAAATAAGTATGTCTGTCTCCCCAAGCCAGAGGAGGTCATGGAGTTCACCTCCAGGAATAAAGGGGCACTGGCTGAATGCCAAGGGAGCTGACTCTACCCCAGTGCTATTGCACTAGCCATCTCCCTTGTCGAGGGATTGATGCAACAGCGGAGTTTGAGCTATGCCTCCTCCAATTTATAGCACACCCTTTTGCTCCCTCTTTTGAGGCTAGCTAAGGAGGCCAGGGCTGGGCTGGCTTAAACGCTGGGCAGGCGGACGAGACAGCAGTATGCCAGGGGAGCAGGATCAGGAAGAGCTACTGGGTGTCGTGGGCCACTACATGGCTCCTCCACGCGACCATCTTCCCAACAAAGCCTTGCAGGTGCAGGCCTTTCCAGAGGCAAATCCGCAGGCAGCTGGGTCAGCGGACTCGCAGACAAGCAGCGAATTCTACAGAAGGGTCAAGATGTTACCGCCTGCTCGTTTTTTCCACGGATTATACTCTCCCAGGATGAGACTATCCCATTGCACTACCAGGGTGCTGACGCCTAAGATGTTCCCAAATTTGGGATACTCGACTGAACAATGGTGCATATAGACCTGCCCGCAACCCCAAATATATGGGGCTATGCAAACCGCTGCTGCGGGAAGAGAGGCAGCTAAACCTGTGCGCCTCATGAAGGCAGGCCATGGAACGAGCAGGACATCGCATCCAACACCCAGCTGGCAGCACCCCTCGGCATCCACCAGCGATATCAAACAAGGACTGGTGAAAGCCTGGCGACCGCTTCACATTACCCCCAAAGTTCTTTTTAGACGGGGCCCAGAGCGGAGCCGTGGGAAGATGCGCCGCCCCACCGACAGCACCAGCATACCAGCAAACTACGCCTTCATGAAAAAACAACAAACATGGAGGTAGGTAGTCTGGTTCCTCCCAGTTTACACTAAACAAGGGTGTTCTACTAACTGCGGGGGGGGGGGGGGGGGGGGGGGGGGGGGGCATTTACACTTGTTAATAAAGCATGGGATGCTGTCACAAATAACTAAAATATACTCAACAGTATTAGAGGATAAAAACGAATTCAAATTGGGCATATTACCGCCAGTTCAGCAATGCGCCCAAAGGGCACTTTCTCCCTCTAAGAAAAGAGAAGTGAGAAGGTCAAGCTGAACTAGAAAGGCTCATTACTAAACGGATCATGGGAGTAAACATGAACCATTGGAAACTACAAAAGATGGTGAATGTAGCATCATCATTGATCTAATATCACTAAATAAATCTGTTGAGTATATATACACTTTAAGATGGAGATGGGTTTTTGTCACTGTCAGGCATCTGATCTCCAAGGATACCTAAGGGGAGCATTGATATGGAAGATGCTAACTATCTTATACCCATACACTAGGATCATTATAGATACCTAAACATTTTACCTGGATAATGGATATCCCGGTTAGGGCAACCATGGGAGCATAGAGCGTCCCTATGGCCTAACCTCAGCCCTAAACTATTAAATATTAAAACGGCCATGAAAATATTAAGAAAACAAGCATAATCATGGCATATATTGGATGATATCCTCATATTAGGGGAAACAAAGGAATTAGCTGTGGCAGCAGTTCTAGCTACGAAACAGCTCCCTAAAGCTGTGAGGTTTATCCCACGCCCAGATAAACCAGAATTGAAGCGTTAACTACCAAGGATTATCTGGGCTTCAATAATAATTCCGTCCATATGACTGTTACTTTGCCAAGGTACTTGGGTCACTATAATCAAATCATGAATGTACCCACTGAAGCTATATCACAACTAAGGTGGTGGGTAGACATCTATTTGGCATAGTTTTCAGCCCTATTATCATCACCAATCCCAATTTGGTTATTAAAAACCGATGCCAATACTTTAGGCTGGGGAGCAACTAAACTCCATATCCAGCACAGGTAACAGATGGACCAATTCACAAACATCGTTACTACACATACCGGGCATCAACTACTTAGGATTGGTGAGCGTCTATTGGGCTAAAAAGCATATGCATTTCAAATGCAGCACGTACATATGTGGTTACTGATTGATAATACTATGGTGGTGGCTTATATCAACCATATGGGGAGCATAATAATCATTGTTGTGCATCAAATTGGTCAAACAAATCTGGCAATGGTGTGTCAAAAGACATTTTAACTATCAGCTGCCTATGTTCTAGGAAGCTAGAACACAGTGGGAGACACCAGGTCACGGGGTAAAATTTATGATTACATTGAATAGATGTTAAACCCAAAATATCTGCTAAAGGTATTAAGCAGTTTGAAAGCCAGATATCAATTTGGTTGCACAAGAAGGAATCACCAGTAACCTATGTATGTGACTTGGGAACCAGATTAGAGGCAGCAGCGATAGATGTCTACACGCTGGAAGGGGGAATTTCTGCTTTGCCTACCTCCCTTCTGCCTCATCAGACGGGCACTTCGCAATACAGATGGGAGTCTCCGAGATATTGAACGTGCCCGACCGGCGTACACAGCCATGGTTCCCAGTTCATCACGACACGGTGGGCGAGTCACCTATGGATTTCCCTAGTGGACCATGGTTGCTGACTCAACCCAGTATCAGGCACAAGCCACCCATGCCAGGGAAACACCAAACTCCTAGGTGCAGTGTTTCAATAGACCTTACCAGGGACTGGGATTATCCAAGGGACCACCATGTCGGCATCCCTGCGAACAGTCAGTAAAAGCTAACATGGGTAAAATACTGCCACGACGCAGGGACAACATACCGAACTATTCAACCACTGACGTATTGGAGTTCCTGGAACATCTACACCATGACCAAAAGGTGAGTTACAATGCCGTAAATACAGCATGAAGCGCCTTATCTGCTTATCTAAAACAACATGACAGCAGAGCATGGGATCCCATCCACTGAAGGTAAACTTATGAAGGGCAACTATAATATAAGCCCCAAACACCCAGGTATATACCCATGTATGGGATATTGGTGTGATATTGACATATCTCAGAGAATGGCACCAGCCAGATCCCTCAGCTTGCTTAATCTATGTTTTAAAAAACGCTCATGCTTATGGCTCTCGTACACGCTCACAGAGTCCGGTCACTCCATAAACTAGACTGGATAACATGGTGTTGACCCCAGACGCATCACGTTCATATTTAGGTCTGGTAAAATCTAACTCGCAGGTATATGGGAATAGGCGAGATTATGAGTTCGGCACGAACTAGTAGGGTCGAGATCGCCTGTGTTTTCCGTGCTGTAGTCGTTATATGGCTATATGGACCAGGAACGCCCAATTCACTGGTGGGATTCCGGGCCTACCCACCAGAGTCCAGGTTGAGTGTGGTGACCCATCTACTACTATATATAGACACAACCCACAATCTTAGAGGGAGAGGAAAGCCTATGGGTCAACCACAGTAACCCAAGACGGGGTACGAGCCAAACCACTCCAAGGTGGCTCAAACAGGTACTGAAAGCTGCCGGAATAGATAATAATACATTTAATCCCATTCCAATAGGGCAGCATTGGTATCAGCGGCTGAACGAATGGACATCCCGGTTGACCACATTTTCAATACAGCAGAATGGTCAAGGGAACGGCGTTCAGAACATTTTTTATTATAAACCGTTGATAAACCTGATTTAATTGCAGGAGAATATTACAAACTGCAATATTAATTTAAGCTCAGAGGAGCTATTTTATGTTGTTATTGTTAACAAATACCTTTCTGTTTCTTTTGAAAGCAGATCCACTGGTTGATTACGATAACACTTCCTCCCTCATAAACTTCGGCAGTGAGTGAAATAAAAACTGTTACACGGTTTGAAATCACAGACCTTTGAAGTCATCACGGAATCACTCACGTGACTCCGAAGTAAAATAGTAGGATTAAACGAGTACTTACCAGTATGAAGTTTGATCTGTATTTTATGAGGAGTTACGGTGAGGGATTAAGTGCCCGCCGCTCCCACCCTCATTATATAGATCAAACTAATAAACTGATTCTCGTGATCTTTACTATCTTACTTCAAATATTGTGTCTATCCTGTGATTTCACACCGCTGCTTCGAAGTATGCCGCATGCGCAGTAGAGCCGGGGTCTTCACTTAATCCCTCACCGTAACTCCTCATAAAATACAGATCAAACTTCATACTGGTAAGTACTCGTTTAATCCTACTAACAAACTACTCCAAGAGAAACAAAGAGCAGGGATTAACGGGTCTCTTTCAGAATGGCAGGCAGTGACTAGTGGGGTACCACAAGGCTCAGTGCTGGGACCGCAGCTATTTACAATATACATCAATGATTTGTAGGAAGGGATTCAAAGTAACATTAGCAAATTTGCAGATGACACAAAGCTGGGTGGCAGTTTGATCTGTGAGGAGGATGCTATGAAAATGTAGGGTGACTTCGACAGGTTGGGGGAGTGGGCAGATGCAGTTTAATGCAGATAAATGTGAGGTTATCCACTTTGGTAGCAAAAACAGGAAGGCAGATTACTATCAAAATGGCATCAAGTTGGGAAAAGGGGAAGTACAACGGGATCTGGGAGTCCTTATATATCAGTCTATGAAAGTAAGCATGCAGATACAGCAGGCAGTGAAGAAAACAAATGGCATATTGGCCTTTATAACAAGAGGAATCGAATATAGGAGCAAAGAGGTTCTTCTGCAGGTGTACAGAGTCCTAGTGGACCACACCTGGAGTATTGTGTGCAGTTTTGGTCCCCTAATTTGAGGAAGGACATGCTTGCTAATGTGGGAGTGCAGCGTAGGTTTACAAGGTTAATTCACGGGATGGCGGGACTGCCATATGCTGAGAGAATGGAGCAGCTGGGCTTGTACATCCTGGAGTTTAGAAGGATGAGAGGGCTTCTCATTGAAACATATAAATTATTAAGGGTTTGGACACGCTAGAGGCAGGAAATATGTTCCCGATATTGGGGGAGTCCAGAACCAGGGGCCACAGTTTAAGAATAAGGAATAAGCAATTTAGAACGGAGACAAAGAAACACTTTTTCTCATAGAGAGTGGCGAGTCTCTGGAATTCTCTGCGTCAGAGGGCAGTGGAGGCAGGTTCTCTGAATGCTTTCAAGAGAGACCTAGATAAGGCTCTTAAAACTAGCGGAGTCAGGGGATATGGGGAGAAGGCAGGAATAGGGTACTGATTGGGGATGATCAGCCATGATCACGTTGAATGGCAGTGCTGGCCCAAAGGGTAGAATGGCCTACTCCTGCACCTATTTTCTATTGTCCAATCAACGTGAGAATGTTCTTATCTTATACCATCAAAGTTACACTAGTCCCAATTTAGAATTTTAACTTGTGGGCCCACCCTCCCTTTATCCACAACAAATTTAAAGCTAATAGAACTGTGGTCATTGGTCCTAAAACATTCATCCACTGACATTTCATGCAACTGCCTGTCCCAATTTCCAAAGAGAATATCAGGCTTTGCTCGCCCGCATTGTGGCCTCTAAATATTGCCTGAGGAAACTTTCCTGAATTAATTTGACAAATTTCGTTCCATCTCAGTCCTTGACACTCTGGCAGTCCCAGTCTATGTTGGGAAAGTTAAAATCCCCGATGATAGTTTATTTAATTAATTAATTTATTTATTTTAGTTATTCCGAACAAGTAAAGACAATAAAGACATTAATAGTAACAAAATTACTTTTCTTACTTCTTTTCTTTCTTTCTTTTTTAAAGCTCAAAAAATGAAATGGTACAACATAATGTAATAAGATATATGTGATGTATTAATGTGATTTACTGTACTGCTAATAAAAATAAAATTTTAAAAAATGACATTTCTTTGGTTTATTGTGAGTTTTAGATATTGTTCTGATATGCCCAATATTATCTCTACCCCTCCCCTCCCCTCCCCTCCCCTCCCCTCTCCTCTCCTCTCTTCTCCTCTCATCTCCCCTCCTCTCCTTTCCTCTCCTCTCCTCTCCTCCCCTCTCCTCTCCTCTCCTCTCCTCCCCTCTACTCTCCTCCCTGAGTTTTACATATTGTTCTGTTTTGCCCAAGGTTATTAATTTGGGGTCGGGATCAATTTGGATATTGACGAATACAGAGCAGCAGGCAGTGAAGAAAGCCAATGCCATGTTAGCTTTCATAGCAAAATGAGTTGAGTATAGGAGCAGGAGGGGGAGAGAGGTAGGGAGAGTGATGGAAGAGGGACAGAGGGGTAGGAGGAAGGGGGCGGGTGGAGAGAGGGAAGGGGGTGGGTAGGGAGGGAAATTTGGTGAGGGAGAGAGGGAAAGGGGTGAGGAGAGGGAGCGGGGTGCGGAGAGGGTGAGGGTTGAGGAGAGGGAAACATAGAAATTAAGTGCAGGAGTAGGCCATTTGGCCCTTCGAGCCTGCACCACCATTCAATATGATCATGGCTGATCATCCAACTCGGTATCCTGTACCTGCCTTCTCACCATACCCCTGATCCCTTTAGCCACAAGGCCACATCTAACTCCCTCTTAAATATTGCCAATGCACTGGCCTCAACTAGCTTCTGTGGGAGCGAATTCCAGAGATTCACCACTCTCTGTGTGAAAATATTTTTTCTCATCTCTGTCCTAAAGGATTTCCCCCTTATCTTTAAAATGTGACCCCTTGTTCTGGACATCCCCAACATCTGGAACAATCTTCCTGCATCTAGCCTGTCCAACCCCTTAAGAATTGTGTTCGTTTCTATAAGATCTGCCCTCAATCTTCTAAATTCTAGCGCGTACAAGCCGAGTCTATCTAGTCTTTCTTCATATGAAAGTCCTGACATCCCAGGAATCAGTCTGGTGAACCTTCTCTGTACTCCCTCTATGGCAAGAATGTCTTTGAGCATTGGACATTGTGACATCACACGATGGAATGTTCACCATGGGCTGGGGCTCCTGCAAAGGCATATGTAAATGAATCCATTCCGATTGGACATCTGTGAACATTGGGCATTGTGACATCACATAATGGAAACCTTCACCAGGGGCTGGGGCTGGTGCTGCTTCTATGGGTGAGAAGCCAGTTTATTTTTGAAATATTGGGGGGTGGGGGGAGGATTTGATTAAAAACGTGTACTTAAACACGACGAAATGTAATGATGCGCGGATATTTAGAAAGAAAAGTGAAATCTCTACCGAAATGGAAAAGATTTCGGCGATTCTGCGTCTGGTTTCGGAGTTGCAGGGAATCAAAGGAAGAAAGGCAGTCGACAGCCGTCCATGTAAATTGATCCATTCCGATTGGACATCTGCGAGCGTCGGGCATTGTGATTGGACAACTGCGAGCATTGGGCATTATGACATCACACGATGGAAACGAATCAAAAGGCAGAAAGGCAGCCGGACATGTCTGATCATCCAACTCAGTATCCCGTACCTGCCTTCTCGCCTTACCCCCTGATCCCTTTAGCCACAAGGGCCGGCCACATCTAACTCCCTCTTAAATATAGCCAATGAACTGTGGCCTCAACTACCTTCTGTGGCAGGCAGAGAATTCCAGTTTCACCACTTTCTGTGTGGGAAAAAAATGTTTTTCTCATCTCAGTCCCTCTTATCCTTAAATTGTGACCCCTAGTTCTGGACTTCCCCAACATCGGGAACAATCTTCCTGCATCTAGCCTGTCCAACCCCTTAAGAATTTTGTAAGTTTCTATAAGATTCCCCCTCAATCTTCTATATTCTAGCGAGTACAAGCCGAGTCTATCCAGTCTTTCTTCACATGGAAATCCTGCCATCCCAGGAATCAGTCTGGTGAACCTTCTCTGTACTCCCTCTATGGCAAGGAGGTCTTTCCTCAGATTGGGAGTCCATATGATGCCCTGACATTTGGTTTGCAATGAGGTTCACACGGAAGTGAGAATAGGAAGGGGTGAGCCCAGAGAGTTGACATCTACAGGGACAACACCGTCAGTGAGCGGATGCAGGAATTGTTTGGTAAATTAACACACTTTCTGGAAACATATGATGTGAGTTGCCAAAAAAGTTAAGTCAGATTATCAGTGTCCAGAATAAGATTGTGCGCAGAAATGAGTCTTTGACACGTTTTCGAATTGATCTACACTAATCCAATTTCTGAGCCTGTCGACTACTATCCATTTACTGTTCGAATGGACATCCATGTGCTCCTACAATGTTGTGACAAAGTACCTGCCTCCAACACCACCTCAGACAGTGTGTCCCAGACTATAGCCATCAATGCTGCAAGATTCATCCTGAAGGATCATCCTCTAAACCCCATGGTCTCTGCATTGAATCGATGCCCCCCGGTGTTAACCACCTCTACTATGGAGAGAACTATATTCTCCATTGACCCTACTGTTCTAATAGTATTCTGTACCTCTATTAGATCACTGCATGTCTGGCCCAGCTTTAAGGACGATGACTTAAATCAATCCACTCTCCTGATACTTGAAATATTCATTCCAAGCGCAGCCTTGCGAAAGCAGCACCGTAGACCCGGGTTCGATCCTGACTCTGGGTGCTGTCTGTACGGAGTTTGTACGGAATCGTCACCTGCGTGGGTTTTCTCCGAGACCTTCGGTTTCCTCCCACACTCCAAAGTACATGGATGTAGGTTAATTAACTTGGTAAATGTAAAATTGGTCCATGGCAGTTCTAGGATAGTGTTAATGTGCGGGGATCGCTGGTGCACGCAGACCCAGTGGGCCGGGAGGGCCTGTTTCCGTGCTGTATCTCTAACTAAACTTTTACAAAATGGTAACAAGGCGTCCCTGCACTTGCATTCTGTGCTGCAGCTGATGTCAAGAATGCTAAATGCCAGCTTCGTGTGTGCTGATGACTTTAGGGATCTGAGTGTTTCTCAGTGGTCTCTAGACCCTTGCAATTCATGGTGAATATGCTGGCTTTATTTATCCCTCCAACACGTGTCAACTTGCCCTTATCAGAATTAAATTTGAAATGGAATTTCTCCACCTAACATGCTGACTAATCATCTACGTATACTGGTAGAAAAGTGATCATAATTTTGGCAGATAAATGAAAGGCCAAAATCAGGAATACTTGGAACACAATTATCAGATTATCTCAAAGTAATAAGCAAACACATTTTACATTGCTTATCTGGAGATATCATAGCACCAGATTCAGGGGCAGCTTCTTCCACGCTCTTATCGAATTAGTGAACGAACCGCTCAGAAGCTGGGGATATATTCCTGTTCTCCCAATTTCCATTTTTACTTATTTACATCTACCCTATCAAGGACAATGGACTTACTCTAGGGAACTGATGCACTGCAATGCTGTGAACTACATTCTGTTCTCCGTATCTCTACCTTTGTTCCATCTGTTCTTGAGTTTCAACTGATTGTATGTGTGTGTAGTATCTGATCTGTGTGGATTACATGCAAAACCAAGCTTTTCACAGTACTTCGGTACATGTGACGTTAATGCACGTACAGTTAAAATTAATGAATGACTGAGCAGTTGGTGCAGGGGTCGCAGATTCAGATATTTGGACAATTTGGATTTTTTCAGGGATAGAAGTGGTTGAACTGGACGGAGACTATCATCCTGGTGGTCAGTTTTGAATGGGCTGCAAAGGAGGGTTTATGCTGATTGTCTGGGGGGCAGAATCCAAAGTTGTATTCAGACAGTTTGAACTGAGATGTCGGTGGAAGAGCACTTTGGGACCAATGACGACAATTGAATTAGCGTTGAAATCCTGTGGAAAAAGTACAGTTCTGGCCTTCAATGTAAAATTCGAAATTGAATGGTGGAAGTCCACCTTTGTCAATACGAGATAAGAACAGTCATTGGAGTAAGTCGTATGTGGGTAAAGGGATGTCTGAAAGGGGACGATTTTAAATTGTGGTTGTGAAATTTAAAGATATGAGGGAATTGAAGGCAATATCTCCAAGTTTGCGGATGACACTAAGCTGGGGGGCAGTGTTAGCTGTGAGAAGGATGCTAGGTGACTGCAAGGTGACTTGGATAGGCTGGGTGAGTGGGCAAATGTTTGGCAGATGCAGTATAATGTGGATAAATGTGAGGTTATCCATTTTGGTGGCAAAAACCGGAAAGCAGACTATTATCTAAATGGTGGCCGACTAGGAAAAGGGGAGATGCAGCGAGACCTGGGTGTCATGGTACACCAGTCATTGAAAGTAGGCATGCAGGTGCAGCAGGCAGTGAAGAAAGCGAATGGTATGTTAGCTTTCATAGCAAAAGGATTTGAGTATAGTAGCAGGGAGGTTCTACTGCAGTTGTACCGGGTCTTGGTGAGATCACACCTGGAGTATTGCGTACAGTTTTGGTCTCCAAATCTGAGGAATGACATTATTGCCATAGAGGGAGTGCAGAGAAGGTTCACCAGACTGATTCCTGGGATGTCAGGACTGTCTTATGAAGAAAGACTGGATAGACTTGGTTTATACTCTCTAGAATTTAGGGGATCTTATAGAAACTTACAAAATTCTTAAGGGGTTGGACAGGCTAGATGCAGGAAGATTGCTCCCGATGTTGGGGATGTCCAGGACAAGGGGTCACAGCTTAAGGATAAGGGGGAAATCCTTTAAAACCGAGATGAGAAGAACTTTATTCACACAGAGAGTAGTGAGTCCATGGAACTCTCTGCCGCAGAGGGTAGACGAGGCCAGTTCATTGGCTATATTTAAGAGGGGGTTAGATGTGGCCCTTGTGGCTAAGGGGATCAGAGGGTATGGAGAGAAGGCAGGTACGGGTTACTGAGTTGGATTATCAGCCATGATCATATTGAATGGCGGTGCAGGCTCGAAGGGCCGAATGGCCTACTCCTGCAGCTAATTTATATGTTTCTATGTTTCTATATGCATGTTCTTAGTGAAGTAAGACTAAGAAACACAGGATGATGAGAGAAATTGAAGCTCTGGTTAGGGACAATTGGAAATGGGTTAGGTTTAGGCTGCTTATATCAATGCTTTCCTGGGAGAAGTGTGATAGGTTGAGGAGCATACTTAAGAAGAAAATCAGGAGGGCAAAAATGGTGTGCATTGTGGTAGTTATAATTAAGGAGGAGCCAAATAGATTTTACAAATATATTAAAGAAAAAAGGGTAACTGCGGAGTGAAAGTGGTCATCTTTGTGTAGAGCTGGGCAGGAGATGGGCAAGGTCTTCATTTGTATTTACCATGAAGAAAGACGTGATGTTTTGAGTGCAGTTGTATTACTGTCGAGGTGGTGCTGGATGTCATTAACTGTATGAAGTTTAGTACATTTCTGCGGACTGTGATTAGATGTATCTAAGGCCAATGTTGAAAGTCAGTGAATAAATTGCAGACATTGGGCATAGTCAGCATGGTTTTGTCTTTAGAGGTCGTCTTTCACACATTTGATGCTCACGTTTTAAGATGTAACTGAGACGGTTGATGAGCTCGAGTCTATACAGATTTCAACCAAAACGATTCTGTGTTAGGTTACATCGTACGTGGAGATGCCTAACTGGAATTGGCTGGATGGCTGGAAGCAGAGTGATTGTGGAAGGTTGCTTTACGGACTGGAGGCCTGTGAATGGTGCCATTTGGGGTCCATTTTAGACCCACTACTGTCTCATCTGTAGAAATGAATTCAGTGTGGTTTGTGGTCAAACCAGGATGGGGCCTTCATGTTGAACGGAAACGCCTTGGAGAGTATCCAGCACACGTACTTAATTCCAAAAAAATGGGATCACGGATGGACAGTGGTGAAGGTGGCTTTAGGCACGCTGGCCTTCATCATTCGGGAAATTCAATATAGGAGTTGGAACATAGGTTACAGTTGTACAAGACATTGGTTGCACGTGTAATCCGTTCAGTTTAGTCACCCGATTTCAGAAAAGGTGGCATTAAGATGGAAGGTTGTGCAGAGAAGATGTATGCGGATGTTTCCAATACCTGAGGCATGAGCTATAGGAATAGATTGGGCAGGCTAGAACTTTATTCTTTGTTGTGCAGGCGACATTATTATTTCTTCAACTCTTTGCTCTGCCCAAAATTGTTGGCCTTCCAGATCAGTGGAAATGTTGAAGAGGGAATGTTGGCCCATTCACGTTGCAGGACTACAGGAGAGGAGGGACTTGGCCGGAGGCCACTGAGAACAAAGGTGGGACCAGGCAGATGTCCACTGAAACCAAAGTGACCCAGTGAGGTTACCGCCGACAAAGGTGGGATCCGGCAGAGGGCCACCAAGAAGCAGAGGGACCCTGGGGAGTTCGCCAATAACAAAAGTGGAACCATCAACAAAGGGGGCCCAGCGGAGGGGGGAGTTTGTGGCCACGTGCAGCAGCAGGCCTGGATTGCAGATAAAACTGATTAACACAGCAACTCTTGTGTGCTGCCTAGTTGAGGTCTGCTGTATGATTTTACCCTTCTGTGTGCACAACAAAGCATTTCACTGTACCTCTGTACATGAGTTTTGAGTATAAGAGCAGGGAGGTTCTACTGCAGTTGTACAGGGTTTTGGTGAGGCCACACGTGGAGTATTGCGTACAGCTTTGGTCTCTTAATCTGAGGAAGGACATTTTTGCCACAGAGGTAGTACAGAGAAGGTTCACCAGACTGATTCCTGGGATGTCAGGACTTTCATATGAAGAAAGACTGGATAGACTCAGTTTGTACTCGCTAGAATTTAGAAGATTGAGGGGGGATCTTACGTAAGGTCACCGGGTCATAGGGCTCGACGCACGGAGCCGCTAAATCCAACTGGAGGACATCCGTCACTTCCGGTATATGTTATTAATGCTAGAAACACGTATTTTCCTACCTGTTAAAAACCGCCAAAATGTTGAATTGTTACACTGAAAATAATAGTGGGAGTCGGAGTAAGTATGAGAGACATGTACCCAACTTCAGAATTCCAAACGTGAAGCGAAATGAAGGTATAGAGAAGCGAGAACTGAAGGGACAACAGCAGCTAAAGTGCTTGGTAAACATTGAAAATATTGGGAATTATCACGTTTCACAATTACAAAAGCGAGGAGAAATGACGGTAGATAGAAACGAGAGCTGAAGGTACAACAAGAGCCAGTGTGCTTGGCGAACATTGGCCGTTTGCTCACTGCATTTCATCAACAGTAAGGCATTATTCGTGTTTTTTCTTGATTCCTTTGGTATCTAAAAATACTCAGAAGTGATAAATCTGCCTGTAAATTTTTCTTCAGCTGCGTTTTCATTTTGCATGTAAAAACCCACGAGAACCATGGGCGGTTTAAAGAAATGTCAGCCAGATTTATCACTTCTGAAACTTTTTAGATGCCAAAGGAATCAAGAAAAAACACAAATAATGCTTTAGTGTTGATGAACTGCAGTGAGCAAACGACCAATGTTCGCCAATCACTCTGTCTGTTGGCCCTTCAGCTCTCACTTCTATCTACCGTAATTTCTCCTCAGTTTTGGAATTGTGAAGTCGGCTAAATGTCTCTGACGCTCATCCAGATTTCCATCATTATTTACAGCGCAGTTTTAACGGGCCCGCTACGCTGGAAACAATGGTAAATGCCAACCTGCAGTTCATCGCGTGTCCTCCACTTGGCGTAGTGTAGCAACAGTACGGGTCATGGGTCATGGGTCGTGACCCCACTGCCGTGAAACCTCCCTGTAGGATCTTTGCTTAAAGCTGTTAAAAATGCTGTAAATAGAAATAAAGAGAGAATTATAAAACATAAGGATTTTTTATTTTATTTTTAAAGCATTTGTTTATTTACTTGTCCAATGTAAATGAAAGTTAAACAATGAAAATAACGGCAAAGTTTTCAAACAAAAGTAATTCCCTCTTCAACTGGATTAATGGAGAGAATATAACAAACGGGGAAATGTGTTCATTTGGCGGCGAGAATAACGGAGAACTCTT
Organism: Leucoraja ocellata; assembly: GCA_036785375.1. Lineage (NCBI taxonomy): Eukaryota > Metazoa > Chordata > Chondrichthyes > Rajiformes > Rajidae > Leucoraja > Leucoraja ocellata. Next base: position 569,843 of record JAWMAR010000796.1, on the reverse strand, counting down.
CATAACAAGAATTATTCAAATATAAATAAATATTGCAAACATCGTCGACGTTTACCTTTTGAAAAAAGTGTGAATCGAAATTATCAAAAGATTTTCGAAACAAATGAAAAATAAAAAACCGGCAGAAATCCAGCGTTTAGATGGAACGTTGAGAATTCAAACTTCGCTGTCGAGAAACGGTGTCCGAATGACCGTTGGGGAAGAATGTTCTGGAAAAGGTTTCACAGCGGAAACGGGAACCGGCGTCAACAGCTGATGGGGTGGTTCAAGGTCTCCCCTCGTCACATGTGTGGGGGATTATGTGGTTCAGTGTCCCCCTCGTCACATGTGTGGGGGGTTATGTGGTGCAGTGTCCCCCTCGTCACATGTGTGGGGGATTATGTGGTTCAGTGTCTCCCTAGTCACATGTGTGGGGGATTATGTGGTTCAGGGTCTCCCTCGTCACATGTGTGGGGATTATGTGGTGCAGAGTCCCCCTCGTCACATGTGTGGGGGATTATGTGGTTCAGGGTCTCCCCTCGACACATGTGTGGGGGTTATGTGGTTCAGGGTCTCCCTCGTCACATGTGTGGGGGATTATGTGGTTCAGTGTCCCCCTAGTCACATGTGTGGGGGGTTATATTGTTCAGGGTCTCCCTCGTCACATGTGTGGGGGATTATGTGGTTCAGTGTCCCCCTAGTCACATGTGTGGGTGATTATGTGGTTCAGGGTCTCCCTCGTCACATGTGTGGGGTATTATGTGGTTCAGTGTCCCCCCTGTCACATGTGTGGGGGATAATGTGTTTCAGTGTCCCCCTAGTCACATGTGTGGGGGATTATGTGGTGCCGTGTACCCCCCTAGTCACATGTGTGGGGGATAATGTGTTTCAGTGTCCCCCCTAGTCACATGTGTGGCGGATTATGTGGTTCAGTGTCCCCCTCGTCACATGTGTGGGGGATTATGTGGTTCAGTGTCCCCCTCGTCACATGTGTGGGGGATTATGTGGTTCAGGGTCTCCCCTCGTCACATGTGTGGGGGATTATGTGGTTCGGTGTCCCCCTAGTCACATGTGTGGGGGATTATGTGGTGCAGTGTCCCCCTCGTCACATGTGTGGGGGATTATGTGGTTCAGGGTCTCCCCTCGTCACATGTGTGGGGGATTATGTGGTTCAGGGTCTCCCTAGTCACATGTGTGGGGGGTTATGTGGTGCAGTGTACCTAGTCACATGTGTGGGGATTATGTGGTGCAGTGCCCCCCTAGTCACATGTGTGGGGGATTATGTGGTTCAGGGTCTCCCCTCGTCACATGTGTGGGGGATTATGTGGTTCAGTGTCTCCCTCGTCACATGTGTGGGGGATTATGTGGTTCAGTGTCTCCCTCGTCACATGTGTGGGGGATTGTGTGGTTCAGGGTCTCCCTCGTCACATGTGTGGGGCATTATGTGGTTCAGTGTCCCCGTAGTCACATGTGTGGGGGAATATGTGGTTCAGGGTCTCCCTTGTCACATGTGTGGGTGATTATGTGGTTCAGGGTCTCCCTAGTCACATGTGTGGGTGATTATGTGGTTCAGTGTCCCCCTAGTCACATGTGTGGGGGATTGTGTGGTTCAGGGTCTCCCTCGTCACATGTGTTTGGGATTATGTGATTCAGTGTCCCCCTAGACACGTGTGGGGGATTATGTGGTTCAGTGTCCCCCTAGTCACATGTGTGGGGGAATTATGTGGTTCACTGTCCCCCTAGTCACATGTGTGGGGGATTATGTGGTTCAGTGTCCCCCCTAGTCACACGTGTGGGGGATTATGTGTTTCAGTGTCCCCCCTAGTCACATGTGTGGGGGATTGTGTGGTTCAGTGTCCCCCCTCGTCACATGTGTGGGGATTATGTGGTTCAGTGTCCCCCTAGTCACATGTGGGGAGGATTATGTGGTTCAGTGTCTCCCTCGTCACATGTGTGGGGATTATGTGGTTCAGTGTCCCCCTCGTCACATGTGTGGGGATTATGTGGTTCAGTGTCCCCCTAGTCACATATGGTGAGGATTTTGTGGTTCAGTGTCCCCCTCGTCACATGTGTGGGGGATTATAACCATATAACCATATAACAATTACAGCACGGAAACAGGCCATCTCGACCCTTCTAGTCCGTGCCGAACACATAATCTCCCCTAGTCCCATATACCTGCGCTGAGACCATAACCCTCCATTCCCTTCCCATCCATATAACTATCCAATTTATTTTTAAATGATAAAAACGAACCTGCCTCCACCACCTTCACTGGAAGCTCATTCCACACCGCTACCACTCTCTGAGTAAAGAAGTTCCCCCTCATGTTACCCCTAAACTTCAGTCCCTTAATTCTCATGTCATGTCCCCTTGTTTGAATCGTCCCTACTCTCAGTGGGAAAAGCTTTTCCACGTCAACTCTGTCTATCCCTCTCATCATTTAAAAAACCTGTATCAAGTCCCCCCTTAACCTTCTGCGCTCCAAAGAATACAACCCTAACTTGTTCAACCTTTCTCTGTAACTTAGTTGCTGAAACCCAGGCAACATTCTAGTAAATCTCCTCTGTACTCTCTCTATTTTGTTGACATCCTTCCTATAATTAGGCGACCAAAACTGTACACCATACTCCAGAATTGGCCTCACCAATGCCTTGTAAAATTTTAACATTACATCCCAACTTCTATACTCAATGCTCTGATTTATAAAGGCCAGCACACCAAAAGCTTTCTTTACCACCCTATCTACATGAGATTCCACTTTCAGCGAACTGTGCACAGTTATTCCCAGATCCCTCTGTTCACCTACATTCTTCAATTCGCTACCATTTACCATATTATGTGGTCCAGTGCCCCCCTAGTCACATGTGTGGGGGATTATGTGGTTCAGTGTCCACCCAGTCACATGTGTGGGGGGGGTTATGTGGTTCAGCGTCCCCCGTCACATGTGTGGGGGATTATGTGGTTCAGTGTCCCCTCGTCACCTGTGTGGGGGATTATGTGGCGCAGTGTCTCCCGTAGTCACACGTGTGGGGGATTATGTGGTTCAGTGTCCCCTCTAGTCACATGTGTGGGGGATTATGTGGTTCAGTGTCCCTCCTAGTCACATGTGTGGGGGATTATGTGGTTCAGGTTCCCCCCTAGTCACATGTGTGGGGGATTATGTGGTTCAGTGTCTCCCCTCGTCACATGTGTGGGGGATTATGTGTTTCAGTGTCCCTCCTAGTCACACGTGTGGGGGATTATGTGGTGCAGTGTCCATCTAGTCACAAGTGTGGGGGATTATGTGGTTCAGTGTCTCCCCTCGTCACATGTGTGGGGGATTATGTGGTTCAGTGTCCCCCTAGTCACAAGTGTGGGGGATTATGTGGTTCAGTGTCCCCTCTAGTCACATGTGTGGGGGGTTATGTGGTTCAGTGTCCCCCTAGTCACATGTGTGGGGGATTATGTGGTTCAGTGTCCCCCCCCAGTCACATGTGTGGGGGATTGTGTGGTTCAGTGTCCCCCCTAGTCACATGTGTGGGGGATTATGTGGTGCAGTGTCCCCCTAGTCACAAGTGTGGGGGATTATGTGGTTCAGTGTCCCCCCTAGTCACATGTGTGGGGGATTATGTGGTTCAGTGTCCCCCTAGTCACATGTGTGGGGGATTATGTGGTTCAGTGTCCCCCTAGTCACATGTGTGGGGGATTGTGTGGTTCAGTGTCCCCCCTAGACACATGTGTGGGGGATTATGTGGTTCAGTGTCCCCCTAGTCACAAGTGTGGGGGATTATGTGGTTCAGTGTCCCCCTAGTCACAGATTGTAGATCAGTGAATGCTCCTTTAACACAGTAACCTCACCACTACTAACCGCTCCCCAATATCTTCAGTATAACTATAGCCTCCCCATGTCTCTCTCTCTCTAGCTCCAGTGACAGACCACGGACAGCTAGGGCACTGTGTGTGTTTTATACCAGTATCTATAATAAAACATGTAGTGAAGACATAACGTGTTTGGAAGTATTTACTTGGTGTTTGAAGTGGGATCACTCACCTCCTTGAGTATGCCCGTGGCCACCATGTGGCGCATAGTCGACTCCACGCTGTCCTTCATGGCAAAGGAGACACGGTGAGCCGGGCGAATTACCGGATTGACCTCCGGGTCCACAGCGATCTTGTATTTGCAGGGTAACTTCCCCAACACATCATCAAAACGATCGGGGTACTCGATCATGGGGTCCATGGGTCTGCACCAGGTGGATACCGCGGTGGAAGGAAACCAATTCGAGGTCCTGGCACGCATGAGCGCCCAACAGAGTAACATTCTCAGAGTCTAGCAGGAGGAAACTGAGGGGCCGAGAGGTCTGCAGAACTGTGCAGATAAGGGTTGTTTTTCCCACTGGTGTGAGCACTCCTCCCCCATAGGCATGAAGACGGGAGTCATCGGGAATAACTTTCTCACCGGATCTTATCTGCTCGAAGAGGCTCCTTGACATAACATTGGCGAAAGCTCCAGAGTCGACCTTCGCAGTAAAGGTCGACCCATTCACGGTAACGCGTACAGAGGGATCCTTTATCCAAGCAGGTGCACCCAAGAGCGAAAAAAATAGACGATTCATCATGGGAGGAGCCGTTATCTGAATCAAAGAGTTCGTCTGAATGGTGCTGGGAACCAAGAGCGCTATCAGTCTCAGCAAGGTTGTTTAGGCTCCTCCGTGGAGCAGGGTCCGGCCTGCCAATGGAACGACATGCTGCAGAAAAGTGATTGAGCTTTCGGCAGAAATTGCAAGTTTTCCCCAGCGCGGGGCAAACATTAAACTGATGACTAGCGAAGTTGCAGTTGGGGCAACGACGTGGGCTGTCCCTCGCGGGTGCGGGAGTGCTACGCTGACGTGGCGGGCCATCGTTCCGCCTGCGCCCAGCAGCACTGGCATAGTGAACATCTTGAGCAGCAGGTGTAGATACAGAGGCAACAGCAGCAGCCATACGAGAGGAATGCAAAGCCTCGTTTAAAGTCAGGTCAGGCTTCCTTAAGAGCTTAGCCCGTAGCTTCTCGTCCTGTAGACCGTGAACCAGGACATCCCTGATCGTTTGGTCGGGGGTCACCGTGTCAAGGCGGCAACGCCGAGCCAAGTGATGCAACGAGGCAATGAAAGTGTCGATGTGCTCCCCGGGGAGTTTGCGTGAATGTGTTAACTGTTTCTTGCCGGTGTACGCGCGGAGGGTGTTTCTAGCGTATGAGTCGTGGTCGCACTATCACTGCTATAATACTTTGTTTTCCGTGGGGAAGGATGTAGATCAGTGCATGCTCCTTTTACATAGTGACCTCACCACTACTAACCACTCCCAATTATCTTCAGTATAACTGTAGCCTCCCCACGTCTCTCTCTCTATAGCTCCAGTGACAGACCACGGGCAGCTAGGGCACTGTGTGTGTTTTATACCAGTATCTATAATAAAACATGTAGTGAAGACAGAACGTGTTTGGAAGTCTTTACACATGTGTGGGGGATTGTGTGGTTCAGTGTCCCCCTAGTCACATGTGTGGGGGGTTATGTGGTTCAGTGTCCCCCTAGTCACATGTGTGGGGGATTATGTGGTGAAGTGTCCCCATAGTCACATGTGTGGGGTGATTATGTGGATCAGTGTCTCCCCTAGTCACATGTGTGTGGGATTATGTGGTTCAGTGTCCCCCTCGTCACATGTGTGGGGGATTATGTGGTGCAGTGTCCCCCTCGTCACATGTGTGGGATTATGTGGTTCAGTGCCCCCCTAGTCACATGTGTGGGGGATTATGTGGTTCAGTGTCCCCCTCTAGTCACATGTGTGGGGTGATTATGTGGATCAGTGTCTCCCCTAGTGACATGTGTGGGGGATTATGTGGTGAAGTGTCCCCATAGTCACATGTGTGGGGTGATTATGTGGATCAGTGTCTCCCCTAGTCACATGTGTGTGGGTTTATGTGGTTCAGTGTCCCCCTCGTCACATGTGTGGGGGATTATGTGGTTCAGTGTCTACCCTAGTCACATATGTGGGTGATTATGTGGTTCAGTGTCTATCCTAGTCACATGTGTGGGTGATTATGTGGTTCAGTGTCTACCCTAGTCACATGTGTGGGGGATTGTGTGGTGCAGTGTCCCCCTAGTCACATGTGTGGGGGGTTATGTGGTGCAGTGTCCCCCTAGTCACATGTGTGGGGGATTATGTGGCGCAGTGTACCCAGTCACATGTGTGGGGGGTTATGTGGTGCAGTGTCCCCTCTAGTCACATGTGTGGGGGATTATGTGGTGCAGTGTCCCCCTAGTCACATGTGTGGGGTGATTATGTGGTTCAGTGTCTCCCCTAGTCACATGTGTGGGGGTTATGTGGTGCAGTGTCTCCCCTAGTCACATGTGTGGGGGATTATGTGGTGCAGTGTCCCCCTAGTCACATGTGTGGGGGGTTATGTGGTGCAGTGTACCCAGTCACATGTGTGGGGGATTATGTGGTTCAGTGTCCCCTCTAGTCACATGTGTGGGGGATTATGTGGTGCAGTGCCCCCCTAGTCACATGTGTGGGGGATTATGTGGTGCAGTGTCCCCAGTCACATGTGTGAGGGATTATGTGGTGCAGTGCCCCCCTAGTCACATGTGTGGGGGATTATGTGTTGCAGTGTCCCCATAGTCACATGTGTAGGGGGATTCGGGTGGGGGTGAACGCTGACAGGTGGGAGAGGGTGAGAGAGAGAGAGGGGGTAAGAGAGGATGTGGGAGAGGGAGGGGAGGGGGGGGAGAGATTGCAAAATTAAGGTAGGTTTTAGAGCTATTATATTTTCTTCTCCATATGAATAATGTTAAACAATATCAAATGATATCGAACAATTGGAACACCCTTCTTTTCCATGATAAGAATAATTCTGAAAAATATGAATTCCATAGTTTGTGACATAAATAAACATTTTAATGGGATCTGCCCTCCGCCTAGTTTAATGACACTGAACCACATAATCCCCCACACGTGTGACTACGGGGACACTGAACCACATAACCCCCCACACATGTGACTAGGTACACTGAACCACATAATCCCCCACACGTGTGACTACGGGGACACTGAACCACATAACCCCCCACACATGTGACTAGGTACACTGAACCACATAATCCCCCACACATGTGACTAGGGGGGCCACTGAACCACATAATCCCCCACACATGTGACGAGGGAGACCCTGAACCACATAATCCCCCACACATGTGACGAGGGGAGACACCGAACCACATAATGCCCCACACATGTGACGAGGGAGACCCTGAACCACATAATCCCCCACACATGTGACTAGGGGGAAAATGAACCACATAATCCCCCACACATGTGACGAGGGAGACACTGAACCACATAATCCCCCACACATGTGAATAGGGGGACACGGAACCACATAATCCCCCACACATGTGACGAGGGAGACACTGAAACACATAATCCCCCACACATGTGACTACGGGGACACTGAACCACGTAATCCCCCACACATGTGACGAGGGAGACACTGAACCACGTAATCCCCCACACATGTGACTAGGGGAGACACTGAACCACGTAATCCCCCACATATGTGACTAGGGGGGACACTGAACCACATAATCCCCCACACATGTGACTCTGGACAATTGGACATTGCTTGGACATTGGACAAGTAATTAAACAAATTCTTTAAAAATAAAATTAAAAAATCCTTATGTTTTATAATTCTCTCTTTATTTCGATTTACAGCATTTTTAACAGCTTTAAGCAAAGATCCTACAGGGAGGTTTCACGGCAGTGGGGTCACGACCCATGACCCATGACCCGTACTGTTGCTACACTACGCCAAGTGGAGGACACGCGATGAACTGCAGGTTGGCATTTACCATTGTTTCCAGCGTAGCGGGCCGTTAAAACTGCGCTGTAAATAATGATGGAAATCTGGATGAGCGTGAGAGACATTTAGCCGACTTCACAATTCCAAAACTGAGGAGAAATGACGGTAGATAGAAGTGAGAGCTGAAGGGACAACAGACAGAGTGATTGGCGAACATTGGTCGTTTGCTCACTGCATTTCATCAACACTAAAGCATTATTTGTGTTTTTTCTTGATTCCTTTGGCATCTAAAAAGTTTCAGAAGTGATAAATCTGCCTCTCATTTCTTTAATTCGACCATGGTTCTCGTGGGTTTTTACATGCAAAATGAAAACGCAGCTGAAGAAAAATTTACAGGCAGATTTATCACTTCTGAGTATTTTTAGATACCAAAGGAATCAAGAAAAAACACGAATAATGCCTTACTGTTGATGAAATGCAGTGAGCAAACGGCCAATGTTCGCCAAGCACACTGGCTCTTGTTGTACCTTCAGCTCTCGTTTCTATCTACCGTCATTTCTCCTCGCTTTTGTAATTGTGAAACGTGATAATTCCCAATATTTTCAATGTTTACCAAGCACTTTAGCTGCTGTTGTCCCTTCAGTTCTCGCTTCTCTATACCTTCATTTCGCTTCACGTTTGGAATTCAGAAGTTGGGTACATGTCTCGCATACTTACTCCGACTCCCACTATTATTTTCAGTGTAACAATTCAACATTTTGGCGGTTTTTAACAGGTAGGAAAATACGTGTTTCTAGCATTAATAACATATACCGGAAGTGACGGATGTCCTCCAGTTGGATTTAGCGGCTCCGTGCGTCGAGCCCTATGACCCGGTGACCTTACATAAGATCCCCCCTCAATCTTCTAAATTCTAGCGAGTACAAACTGAGTCTATCCATTCTTTCTTCATATGAAAGTCCTGACATCCCAGGAATCAGTCTGGTGAACCTTCTCTGTACTACCTCTGTGGCAAAAATGTCCTTCCTCAGATTAAGAGACCAAAGCTGTACGCAATACTCCAGGTGTGGTCTCACCAAAACCCTGTACAACTGCAGTAGAACCTCCCTGCTCTTATACTCAAAACTCATGTACAGAGGTACAGTGAAATGCTTTGTTGTGCACACAGAGGGTAAAATCATACAGCAGACCTCAACTAGGCAGCACACAAGAGTTGCTGTGTTAATCAGTTTTATCTGCAATCCAGGCCTGCTGCTTCACGTGGCCACAAACTCCCCCCTCCGCTGGGCCCCCTTTGTTGATGGTTCCACTTTTGTTATTGGCGAACTCCCCTGGGTCCCTCTGCTTCTTGGTGGCCCTCTGCCGGATCCCACCTTTGTCGGCGGTAACCTCACTGGGTCACTTTGGTTTCAGTACACATCTGCCTGGTCCCACCTTTGTTCTCAATGGCCTCCGGCCAAGTCCCTCCTCTCCTGTAGTCCTGCAACCTGAATGGGCCAACATTCCCTCTTCAACATTTCCACTGATCTGGAAGGCCAACAATGTTGGGCAGAGCAAAGAGATGAAGAAATAATAATGTCGCCTGCACAACAAAGAATAAAGTTCTAGCCTGCCCAATCTATTCCTATAGCTCATGCCTCAGGTATTGGAAACATCCGCATACATCTTCTCTGCACAACCTTCCATCTTAATGCCACCTTTTCTGAAATCGGGTGACTAAACTGAACGGATTACACGTGCAGCCAATGTCTTGTACAACTGTAACCTATGTTCCAACGTCTATGTTGAATTTCCCGAATGATGAAGGCCAGCATGCCTAAAGCCACCTTCACCACTGTCCATCCGTGATCCCATTTTTTTTGGAATTAAGTACGTGTACTGGATACTCTCCAAGGCGTTTCCGTTCAACATGAGGGCCCCATCCTGGTTTGACCACAAACCACACTGAATTCATTTCTACAGATGAGACAGTAGTGGGTCCAAAATGGACCCCAAATGGCACCATTCACAGGCCTCCAGTCCGTAAAGCAACCTTCCATCATCACTCTGCTTCCAGCCACCCAGCCAATTCCAGTTAGGCATCTCCACATACGCTGTAACCTAACACAGAATCGTTTTGGTTGAAATCTGTATAGACTCGAGCTCATCAACCTTCTCAGTTACATCTTAAAACGTGAGCATCAAATGTGTGAAAGACGACCTCTAAAGATAAAACCATGCTGACTATCCCCAATGTCTCCAATTTATTCACTGACTTTCAACATTGGCCTTAGATACATCTAATCGCAGTCCGCAGAAATGTACTAATCTTCATACAGTTAATGACATCCAGCACCACCTCGACAGTAATACAACTGCACTCAAGACATCAAATCTTTCTTCATGGTACATACAAATGAAGACCTTGCCCATCTCCTGCCCAGCGCTACACAAAGATGACCACTTTCAATCCGCAGTTACCCTTTTTTCTTTAATATATTTGTAAAATCTATTTGGCTCCTCCTTAATTATAACTACCACAATGCACACCATTTTTGCCCTCCTGATTTTCTTCTTAAGTATGCTCCTCAACCTATCACACTTCTCCCAGGAAAGCATTGATATGAGCAGCCTAAACCTAACCCATTTCCAATTCTCCCTAAACAGAGCTTCAATTTCTCTCATCATCCTGTGTTTCTTAGTCTTACTTCACTAAGAACATGCATATAGAAACATAGAAACATATAAATTAGCTGCAGGAGTAGGCCATTCGGCCCTTCGAGCCTGCACCGCCATTCAATATGATCATGGCTGATCATCCAACTCAGTAACCCGTACCTGCCTTCTCTCCATACCCTCTGATCCCCTTAGCCACAAGGGTCACATCTAACTCCCTCCTAAATATAGCCAATGAACTGGCCTCGTCTACCCTCTGCGGCAGAGAGTTCCATGGACTCACTACTCTCTGTGTGAATAAAGTTCTTCTCATCTCGGTTTTAAAGGATTTCCCCCTTATTCTTAAGCTGTGACCCCTTGTCCTGGACTTCCCCAACATCGGGAGCAATCTTCCTGCATCTAGCCTGTCCAACCCCTTAAGAATGTTGTACGTTTCTATAAGATCCCCTAAATTCTAGAGAGTATAAACCAAGTCTATCCAGTCTTTCTTCATAAGACAGTCCTGCCATCCCAGGAATCAGTCTGGTGAACCTTCTCTGCACTCCCTCTATGGCAATAATGCCATTCCTCAGATTTGGAGACCAAAACTGTACGCAATACTCCAGGTGTGGTCTCACCAAGACCCTGTACAACTGCAGTAGAACCTCCCTGCTACTATACTCAAATCCTTTTGCTATGAAAGCTAACATACCATGCGCTTTCTTCACTGCCTGCTGCACCTGCATGCCTACTTTCAATGACTGGTGTACCATGACACCCAGGTCTCGCTGCATCTCCCCTTTTCCTAGTCGGCCACCATTTAGATAATAGTCTGCTTTCCGGTTTTTGCCACCAAAATGGATAACCTCACATTTATCCACATTATACTGCATCTGCCAAACATTTGCCCACTCACCCAGCCTATCCAAGTCACCTTGCAGTCACCTAGCATCCTCCTCACAGCTAACACTGCCCCCCAGCTTAGTGTCACCCGCAAACTTGGAGATATTGCCTTCAATTCCCTCATATCTTTAAATTTCACAACCACAATTTAAAATCGTCCCCTTTCAGACATCCCTTTACCCACATACGACTTACTCCAATGACTGTTCTTATCTCGTATTGACAAAGGTGGACTTCCACCATTCAATTTCGAATTTTACATTGAAGGCCAGAACTGTCTTTTTTCCACAGGATTTCAACGCTAATTCAATTGTCGTCATTGGTCCCAAAGTGCTCTTCCACCGACATCTCAGTTCAAACTGTCTGAATACAAGTTTGGATTCTGCCCCCCAGACAATCAGCATAAACCCTCCTTTGCAGCCCATTCAAAACTGACCACCAGGATGATAGTCTCCGTCCAGTTCAACCACTTCTATCCCTGAAAAAATCTAAATTGTCCAAATATCTGAATCTGCGACCCCTGCACCAACTGCTCAGTCATTCATTAATTTTAACTGTACGTGCATTAACGTCACATGTACCGAAGTACTGTGAAAAGCTTGGTTTTGCATGTAATCCACACAGATCAGATACTACACACACATACAATCAGTTGAAACTCAAGAACAGATGGAACAAAGGTAGAGATACGGAGAACAGAATGTAGTTCACAGCATTGCAGTGCATCAGTTCCCTAGAGTAAGTCCATTGTCCTTGATAGGGTAGATGTAAATAAGTAAAAAGGGAAATTGGGAGAACAGCAATATATCCCCAGCTTCTGAGCGGTTCGTTCACTAATTCGATAAGAGCGTGGAAGAAGCTGCCCCTGAATCTGGTGCTATGATATCTCCAGATAAGCAATGCAAAATGTGTTTGCTTATTACTTTGAGATAATCTGATAATTGTGTCCAAGTATTCCTGATTTTGGCCTTTCATTTATCTGCCAAAATTATGATCACTTTTCTACCAGTATACGTAGATGATTAGTCAGCATGTTAGGTGGAGAAATTCCATTTCAAATTTAATTCTGATAAGGGCAAGTTGACACGTGTTGGAGGGATAAATAAAGCCAGCATATTCACCATGAATTGCAAGGGTCTAGAGACCACTGAGAAACACTCAGATCCCTAAAGTCATCAGCACACACGAAGCTGGCATTTAGCATTCTTGACATCAGCTGCAGCACAGAATGCAAGTGCAGGGACGCCTTGTTACCATTTTGTAAAAGTTTAGTTAGAGATACAGCACGGAAACAGGCCCTCCCGGCCCACTGGGTCCGCATGTACCAGCGATCCCCGCACACTAACACTATCCTAGAACTGCCATGGACCAATTTTACATTTACCAAGTTAATTAACCTACATCCATGTACTTTGGGGTGTGGGAGGAAACCGAAGGTCTCGGAGAAAACCCACGCAGGTGACGACTCCGTACAAACTCCGTACAGACAGCACCCGGAGTCAGGATCGAACCCGGGTCTATGGTGCTGCTTTCGCAAGGCTGCGCTTGGAATGAATATTTCAAGTATCAGGAGAGTGGAGTGATTTAAGTCATCGTCCTTGAAGCTGGGCCGGACATGCAGTGATCTAATAGAGGTACAGAATACTATTAGAACAGTAGGGTCAATGGAGAATATAGTTCTCTCCATAGTAGAGGTGGTTAACACCTGGGGGCATCGATTCAATGCAGAGACCATGGGGTTTAGAGGATGATCCTTCAGGATGAATCTTGCAGCATTGATGGCTATAGTTGGGACACACTGTCTGAGGTGGTGTTGGAGGCAGGTACTCTGTCACAACATTGTTGGAGCACATGGATGTCCATTCGAACAGTAAATGGATAGTAGGCGACAGGCTCAGAAATTGGATTAGTGTAGATCAATTCGAAAACGTGTCAAAGACTCATTTCTGCGCACAATCTTATTCTGGACACTGATAATCTGACTTAACTTTTTTGGCAACTCAAATCATATGTTTCCAGAAAGTGTGTTAATTTACCAAGCAATTCCTGCATCCGCTCACTGACGGTGTTGTCCCTGTAGATGTCAACTGTCTGGGCTCACCCCTTCCCTATTCTCACTTCCGTGTGAACCACATTGCACACCAAATGTCAGGGCATCATATGGACTCCCAATCTGAGGAAAGACCTCCTTGCCATAGAGGGAGTACAGAGAAGGTTCACCAGACTGATTCCTGGATGGCAGGATTTCCATGTGAAGAAAGACTGGATAGACTCGGCTTGTACTCGCTAGAATATAGAAGATTGAGGGGGAATCTTATAGAAACTTACAAAATTCTTAAGGGGTTGGACAGGCTAGATGCAGGAAGATTGTTCCCGATGTTGGGGAAGTCCAAAACTAGGGGTCACAAATTAAGGATAAGAGGGACTGAGATGAGAAAAACATTTTTTTTCCCACACAGAAAGTGTTGAAACTGGAATTCTCTGCCTGCCACAGAAGGTAGTTGAGGCCACAGTTCATTGGCTATATTTAAGAGGGAGTTAGATGTGGCCGGCCCTTGTGGCTAAAGGGATCAGGGGGTATGGCGAGAAGGCAGGTACGGGATACTGAGTTGGATGATCAGACATGTCCGGCTGCCTTTCTGCCTTTTGATTCGTTTCCATCGTGTGATGTCATAATGCCCAATGCTCGCAGTTGTCCAATCACAATGCCCGACGCTCGCAGATGTCCAATCGGAATGGATCAATTTACATGGACGGCTGTCGACTGCCTTTCTTCCTTTGATTCCCTGCAACTCCGAAACCAGACGCAGAATCGCCGAAATCTTTTCCATTTCGGTAGAGATTTCACTTTTCTTTCTAAGTATCCGCGCCTCATTACATTTCGTCGTGTTTAAGTATCACGATTTTAATCAAATCCTCCCCCCACCCCCCCAATATTTCAAAAATAAACTGGCCTTCTCCCGCATAGAAGCAGCACCAGCCCCAGCCCCTGGTGAAGGTTTCCATTATGTGATGTCACAATGCCCAATGTGCACAGATGTCCAATCGGAATGGATTCATTTACATATGCCTTTGCAGGAGCCCCAGCCCATGGTGAACATTCCATCGTGTGATGTCACAATGTCCAATGCTCAAAGACATTCTTGCCATAGAGGGAGTACAGAGAAGGTTCACCAGACTGATTCCTGGGATGTCAGGATTTTCATATGAAGAAAGACTAGATAGACTCGGCTTGTACCGCGCTAGAATTTAGAAGATTGAGGGCAGATCTTATAGAAACGAACAAACTTCTTAAGGGGTTGGACAGGCTAGATGCAGGAAGATTGTTCCAGATGTTGGGGATGTCCAGAACAAGGGGTCACATTTTAAAGATAAGGGGGAAATCCTTTAGGACAGAGATGAGAAAAAATATTTTCACACAGAGAGTGGTGAATCTCTGGAATTCGCTTTCCACAGAAGGTAGTTGAGGCCAGTGCATGGCAATATTTAAGAGGGAGTTAGATGTGGCCTTGTGGCTAAAGGGATCAGGGGTATGGTGAGAAGGCAGGTACAGGATACCGAGGTTGGATGATCAGCCATGATCATATTGAATGGTGGTGCAGGCTCGAAGGGCCAAATGGCCTACTCCTGCACTTAATTTCTATGTTCCCTCTCCTCACCCTCACCCTCTCCTCACCCCGCTCCCTCTCCTCACCCCTTTCCCTCTCTCTCCCTCACCAAATTTCCCTCTCTACCCACCCCCTTCCCTCTCCCACCCGCCCCCTTCCTCCTACCCCTCTGTCCCTCTTCCATCACTCTTCCTACCTCTCTCCCCCTCCTGCTCCTATACTCAACTCATTTTGCTATGAAAGCTAACATGGCATTGGCTTTCTTCACTGCCTGCTGCTCTGTATTCGTCAATATCCAAATTGATCCCGACCCCAAATTAATAACCTTGGGGCAACACAGAACAATATGTAAAACTCAGGGAGAAAGGAGGAGGGGAGGAGAGGAGAGGAGGAGGAGAGGGGAGGAGAGGAGAGGAGAGGAAAGGAGAGGAGGGGGAGGAGAGGAGAGGGAGAGGAGAGGGGAGGAGAGGGGAGGGGAGGGGAGGGGTAGAGATAATATTGGGCATATCAGAACAATATCTAAACTCACAATAAACCAAAGAAATGTCCTTTTTTTAAATTGTATTTTTATTAGCAGTACAGTAAATCACATTAATACATCACATATATCTTATTACATTATGTTGTACCATTTCATTTTTTGAGCTTTAAAAAAGAAAGAAATAAAAGAAGTAAGAAAAGTAAGCAACAATCGTGAAGGTGTAGGAAAGTGGCTCTCTAAAAAATGGTAAAGCAGTAGGACCAGATGGTTTAGGTTCCGAATTTTACAAAAAATTGTATGATTTGCTTTGCCCACGCTTACAAAGACTGTATGAGTATATTTACACTCAACAGAAACTTCCAGACACTTTAAATGAATCTATAATAACACTTATTCCTAAAGCTGATAAAGATCCGGAAGACCCGGGATCATACAGAGCAATTGCACTTCTGAATACAGACCAGAAAATATTAACTAAAATACTAGCGCGTAGATTAAGTATAGTGATGAATAAATTAATACACCCTGACCAAACAGGCTTTATTCAGAACGGTATTCATATTATAATCTAAGAAGATTATTTAATATTATATTTTCCAAGATAATTATTAATGAAGATCTAGCAATAATCTCACTTGACGCTGAAAAAGCATTTTGATCAGTCGAATGGCCTTATTTATTTCGGTGATGGAAAAGATGCAGCTAAGGGAGACATTTTGTACATGGATAAAACTGTTATATACAAATCCCACGGCTAGAATACTTACTAACCAAAGGTTGTCATCTAAATTTAGTCTATCTAGAGGTTGTAGACAGGGATGCCCGTTATCTCCATTATTATTTGCACTGGCTATTGAGCCACTGGCAGAAAGAATTAGGGGGCATCCGGAAATACACGGGTATAATACTAAGGACACAGTGAATAAAATTTCTCTATACGCAGATGACGTATTAATTTACATTACAAAACCAGAAATTAGTATCCCAAACTTATTAAAGCTAATAAACCAATTCGGTGCACTTTCAGGATACAGAATAAATTGGAATAAAAGTGAAATTATGCCAATAAGGGAACATAACAAACAGATAATACAACAATTTCCATTTAAAGTAGTAAATGAAAATTTTAAATATCTAGGTATTTATGTAACTACGATATATACATCATTATTTACAGCAAATTTCCCCCCATT
>JAWMAR010000796.1:528008-553023 GCA_036785375.1 Leucoraja ocellata | reverse complement strand
CAATCCCCCACACATGTGACTAGGGGGACACTGAACCACATAACCCCCACACATGTGACGAGGGGGACACTGAACCACATAATCCCCCACACATGTGACGAGGGGGACACTGAACCACATAATCCCCCACACATGTGACTAGGGGGGACACTGCACCACATAATCCCCCACACATGTGACGACGGGGACACCGAACCACATAATTCCCCACACACGTGACGGGGGGACGCTGAACCACATAATCCCCCACACATGTGACTGGGGGACACTGAACCACATAATCCCCCACACATGTGACTAGGGGGACAATGAATCACATAATCCCAAACACATGTGACGAGGGGGACACTGAACCACATAATCCCCCACACATGTGACTAGGGGGGGCACGGAACCACATAATCCCCCACACATGTGACTAGGGGGACAATGAACCACATAATCCCCCACACATGTGACTAGGTGGGACAATGAACCGCATAATCCACCGCACATGTGACTAGGGGGGACACTGAACCACATAATCCCCCACACATGTGTCTAGGGGGACACTGAACCACATAAACCCCCACACATGTGACTAGGGGGACACTGAACCACACAATCCCCCACACATGTGACTAGATGGACACTGAACCACATAATCCCCCAAACATTTAACTAAGGGGACACTGAACCACACAATCCCCCACACATGTGACTAGGGTGACACTGAACCACATAATCCCCCACACATGTGACTAGGGGGGCACTGAACCACATAATCCCCCACACGTGTGACGAGGGGGACACTGAATCACATAATCCCCCACACATGTGACTAGGGGGACACTGAACCACATAATCCCCCACACATGTGACGAGGGGGACACTGAACCACATAATCCACTACACATGTGACGAGGGGGACAGTGAACCACATAATCCCCCACACATGTGTCTATGGGGAAAGTGAACCACATAATCCCCACACATGTGACGAGGGGGGCAGTGAACCACATAATCCCCCACACATGTGACTAGGCGGACACTGAATCACATAATCCCCCACACATGTGACTAGGGGGACACTGAACCACACATTCCCCCACACATGTGACGAGGGGGAACCCGGAACCACATAATCCCCCACATATGTGACTAGGGGACACTGAACCACATAATCCCCCACACATGTGACTAGGGGGACACTGCACCACATAACCCCCCACAAATGTGACTAGGGTGGATACTGAACCGGATAATCCCCCACACATGTGACTAGGGGGACACTGCACCACATAATCCCCCACACATGTGACTAGGGGAGACACTGAACCGCATAATCCCCCACACATGTGACTAGGGGGACACTGCACCACATAACCTCCACACATGTGACGAGGGGGACACGGAACCACATAATCCCCCACACATGTGACGAGGGGGACACTGAATCACGTAATCCCCCACACATGTGACGAGGGGGACACTGAATCACGTAATCCCCCACACATGTGACTAGGGGGACACGGAACCACATAATCCCCCACACATGTGACAAGGGGGGACACTGAACCACATAATCCCCCACACATGTGACTAGGGGGGGCACTGAACCACATAATCCCCCACACATGTGACGAGGGGGAACACGGAACCACATAATCCCCCACACATGTGACGAGGGAGACCCTGAATCACGTAATCCCCCACACATGTGACGAGGGGGACACTGAATCACATAATCCCCCACACATGTGACGATGGGGAACGCGGAACCACATAATCCCCCACACATGTGACGAGGGAGACCCTGAACCACATAATCCCCCACACATGTGACGAGGGGAGACACTGAACCACATAATCCCCACACATGTGACTAGGGGGACACTGAACCACATAATCCCCCACACATGTGACGAGGGGGACACTGAACCACATAATCCAGCACACATGTGACGAGGGGGACAGTAAACCACATAATCCCCCACACATGTGACTGGGGGGGGACACTGAACCACATAATCCCCCACACATGTGACTAGGGGGACACTGCACCACATAACCCCCCACACATGTGACGAGGGGGACACTGAAACACGTAATCCCCCACACATGTGACGAGGGGGACACGGAACCACATAATCCCCCACACATGTGACTAGCGGGGACACGGAACCACGTAATCCCCCACACATGTGACTAGGGGGGGCACTGAACCACATAATCCCCCACACATGTGACGAGGGGGAACACGGAACCACATAATCCACCACACATGTGACGAGGGAGACCCTGAACCACGTAATCCCCCACACATGTGACGAGGGGGACACTGAACCACATAATCCCCCACACATGTGACGATGGGGAACACGGAACCACATAATCCCCCACACATGTGACGAGGTAGGCCCTGAACCACATAATCACCCCACACATGTGACTAGGGGGACACTGCACCACAAAATCCCCCACACATGTGATTAGGGGAGACACTGCACAACATAATCCCCCACACATGTGACTAGAGGGGACACTGAACCACACAATCCCCCACACATGTGACTACGGGGGACACTGCACCACATATTCCCCCGCACATGTGACTAGGGGGACACTGCACCACATAATCCCCCACACATGTGACTAGAGGGGACACTGAACCACATAATCCCCCACACGTGTGACTAGGGGGACACTGAACAACATAATCCCACACACATGTGACTAGGGGAGACACTGAACCACATAATCACCCTACACATGTGACTAGGGGGACACTGCACCACATAACCCCCACACATGTGATTAGAGGGGACACTGAACCACATAATCCCCCACACATGTGACTAGGGGGACACTGAACCACATAACCCCCCACACATGTGACTAGGGGAGACACTGCACCACATAATCCCCCACACTTGTGTAAAGACTTCCAAACACGTTTTGTCTTCACTACATGTTTTATTATATATACTGGTATAAAACACACACAGTGCCCCAGCTGCCCGTGGTCTGTTACTGGAGCTATAGAGAGAGAGACGTGGGGAGGATACAGTTATACTGAAGATAATGGGGAGTGGTTAGTAGTGGTGAGGTCACTATGCTAAAGGAGCATGCACTGATCTACATCCTTCCCCTCGGAAAACAAAGTATTATAGCAGTGACAGTGCGACCACGACTCATACGCTAGAAACACCCTCCGCGCGTACACCGGCAAGAAACAGTTAACACATTCACGCAAACTCCCCGGGGAGCACATCGACTCTTTCATTGCCTCGTTGCATCACCTGGCTCGGCGTTGCCGCCTTGACACGGTGACCCCCGACCAAATGATCAGGGATGTCCTGGTTCACGGTCTACAGGACGAGAAGCT
Source organism: Leucoraja ocellata (assembly GCA_036785375.1). Taxonomy (NCBI): domain Eukaryota; kingdom Metazoa; phylum Chordata; class Chondrichthyes; order Rajiformes; family Rajidae; genus Leucoraja; species Leucoraja ocellata. The sequence continues at coordinate 549,656 of JAWMAR010000796.1, read as the reverse complement.
ACGGGCTGAGCTCTTAAGGAAGCCTGCCCTGACTTTAAACGAGGCTTTGCATTCCTCTCGTATGGCTGCTGCTGTTGCCTCTGTATCTACACCTGCTGCTCAAGATGTTCACTATGCCAGTGCTGCTGGGCGCAGGCGGAACGATGGCCCGCCACGCCAGCGTAGCACTCCCGCACCCGCGAGGGACAGCCCGCGTCGTTGCCCCAACTGCAACTTCGCTAGTCATCAGTTTAATGTTTTCCCCACGCTGGGGAAAACTTGCAATTTCTGCCGAAAGCTCAATCACTTTTCTGCAGCATGTCGTTCCATTGGCAGGCCGGACCCTGCTCCACGGAGGAGCCTAAACAACCTTGCTGAGACTGATAGCGCTCTTGGTTCCCAGCACCATTCAGACTCCCTTGATTCAGATAACGGCTCCTCCCACGATGAATCGTCTATTTTTTCGCTCTTGGGTGCACCTGATTTGATAAAGGATCCCTCTGTACGCGTTACCGTGAATCGGTTGACCTTTACTGCGAAGGTCGACACTGGAGCGCGGCAATGTTATGTCAAGGAGCCTCTTCGAGCAGATAAGATCTGGTGAGAAAGTTATTCCCGACGACTCCCGTCTTCATGCCTATGGGGGAGGAGTGCTCACACCAGTGGGAAAAACAACCCTTATCTGCACAGTTCTGCAGACCTCTCGGCCCCTCAGTTTCCTCCTGCTAGACTCTGAGAATGTTACTCTGTTGGGCGCTCGTGCGTGCCAGGACCTCGGTTTGGTTTCCTTCCACCGCGGTATCCACCTGGTGCAGACCCATGGACCCCATGATCGAGTACCCCGATCGTTTTCATGATGTGTTGGGGAAGTTACCCTGCAAATACAAGATCGCTGTGGACCCGGAGGTCAATCCGGTAATTCGCCCGGCTCACCGTGTCTCCTTTGCCATGAAGGACAGCGTGGAGGCGACTATGCGCCACATGGTGGCCACGGGCATACTCAAGGAGGTGAGTGATCCCACTTCAGACACCAAGTAAATACTTCCAAACACGTTATGTCTTCACTACATGTTTTATTATAGATACTGGTATAAAACACACACAGTGCCCTAGCTGTCCGTGGTCTGTCACTGGAGCTAGAGAGAGAGAGAGACGTGGGGAGGCTACAGTTATACTGAAGACAATGGGGAGCGGTTAGTAGTGGTGAGGTCACTATGTTAAAGGAACATTCACTGATCTACAACCTGTGACGAGGGGGACACTGAACGACACAATCCCCCACACATGTGACTAGGTGGACACTGAACCACATAATTCCCCACACAAGTGACTAGCGGGGACACTGAACCACACAATCCCCCACACATGTGACTAGGGGGACACTGAACCACACAATCCCCCACACATGTGACTGGGGGGGGGGACACTGAACCACATAATCACCCACACTTGTGTCTAGGCGGACACTGAACCACATAATCCCCCACACATGTGACTAGTGGGACACTGAATCACACAATCCCCCACATATGTGACTGGGGGACACTGAACCACATAATCCCCCACACATGTGACTAGGGGGACACGGAACCACACAATCCCCCACACATGTGACTAGGGGGACACTGAACCACATAAACCCCCACACATGTGACGAGGGGGACACTGAACCACATAATCCCCCACACATGTGACTAGGGGGACACTGAACCACATAACCCCCCACACATGTGACTAAGGGGACACTGAACCACATAATCCCCCACACGTGTGACGAGGGGGACAATGAACCACATAATCCCCCACACGTGTGACGAGGGGGACACTGAACCACATAATCCCCCACACATGTGACTAGGGGGGACACTGCACCACATAATCCCCTACACATGTGACTAGGGGGACACTGAATCACATAATCCCCCACACATGTGACTAGGGGGACACTGAACCACATAATCCCCCACACATGTGACGAGGGGGACACTGAACCACATAATCCCCCACACATGTGACGAGGGGGACACTGAACCACATAATCCCCCACACATGTGACTGGGGGGGGGGGCACTGCACCACATAATCCCCCACACATGTGACTAGGGGGACACTGAATCACATAATCCCCCACACATGTGACTAGGGGGACACTGAACCACATAATCCCCCACACATGTGACGAGGGGGACACTGAACCACATAATCCCCCACACATGTGACGAGGGGGACACTGAACCGCATAATCCCCCACACATGTGACTAGGGGGACTCTGAATCACATAATCCCAAACACATGTGACGAGGGGGACACTGAACCACATAATCCCCCACACATGTGATTTGGGGGACACTGAACCACATAATCCCCCACACATGTGACGAGGGGGCACCCGGAACCACATAATCCCCCACACATGTGACTAGGGGGACACTGCACCACATAATCCCCCACACATGTGACTAGGGGGACACTGCACCACATAAACCCCACACATGTGAATAGGGGGGATACTGGACCACATATTCCCCCACACATGTGACTAGGGGAGGCACTGCACCACATAATCCCCCACACATGTGACTAGGGGGAACACTGAACCACATAATCCCCCACATATGTGACGAGGGGGGCACGGAACCACATAATCCCCCACACATGTGACGAGGGAGACCCTGAACCACATAATCCCCCACACATGTGACGAGGGGGACACGGAACCACCCCATCAGCTGTTGACGCCGGGTCCCATTTTTGCTGTGAAACCTTTTCCAGAACATTCTTCCCCAATGGTCATTCGGACACCGTTTCTCGACAGCGAAGTTTGAATTCTCAACGTTCCATCTAAACGCGGGATTTCTGCCGGTGTTTTATTTTTCATTTGTTTCGGAAATCTATTGATAATTTCGATTCACGCTTTTTTCAAAAGGTAAACGTCGACTATAGTTTCAATATTTATTTATATTTGAATAATTCTTGTTATGAAGAGTTATCCGTTATTCTCGCCGCCAAATGAACACATTTCCCCGTTTGTTGTATTCTCTCTTGTTTTGAAACTTCTCCATTTATCCATTTGAAGAGGGAATTACTTTTGTTTTAAAACTTTGCCGTTATTTTCTTTGCCGATTTCCACAGCCGTGTTTTTCAAATGTTATCTTTATTGTAATTTAATTCATTTTGAACAGATAATTGCCTGACTGTTGAAAACCCTTGCGCTTATTTGATCTGCTGATTTAGACAAGTTATCATTTTAGTTCATTTTCTGATTTTCATTGTTTAACTTTCATTTACATTGGACAAGTAAATAAACAAATGCTTTATAATAAAATTAAAAATCTTTTTGTTTTATAATTCTCTCTTTACTTCGATTTACAGCATTTTTAACAGCTTTAAGCAAAGATCCTACAGGGAGGTTTCACGGCAGTGGGGTCACGACCCATGACCCATGACCCGTACTGTTGCTACACTACGCCAAGTGGAGGACATGCGATGAACTGCAGGTTGGCATTTACCATTGTTTCCGGCGTAGTGGGCCCGTTAAAACTGCGCTGTAAATAATGATGGAAATCTGGATGAGCGTGAGAGACATTTAGCCGACTTCACAATTCCAAAACTGAGGAGAAATGACGGTAGATAGAAGTGAGAGCTGAAGGGACAACAGACAGAGTGATTGGCGAACATTGGCCGTTTGCTCACTGCATTTCATCAACACTAAAGCATTATTTGTGTTTTTTCTTGATTCCTATGGCATCTAAAAAGTTTCAGAAGTGATAAATCTGGCTGTCATTTCTTTAAACCGCCCATGGTTCTGGTGGGTTTTTACATGCAAAATGAAAACGCATCTGAAGAAAAATTTACAGGCAGATTTATCACTTCTGAGTATTTTTAGATACCAAAGGAATCAAGAAAAAACACGAATAATGCCTTACTGTTGATGAAATGCAGTGAGCAAACGGCCAATGTTCGCCAAGCACACTGGCTGTTGTTGTACCTTCAGCTCTCGTTTCTATCTACCGTCATTTCTCCTCAATTTTGTAATTGTGAAACGTGATAATTCCCAATATTTTCAATGTTTATCAAGCACTTTAGCTGTAGTCCCTTCAGTTCTCGCTTCTCTATACCATCATTTCGCTTCACGTTTGGAATTCTGAAGTTGGGTACATGTCTCTCATACTAACCCCGACTCCCACTATTTTTTTCAGTGTAACAATTCAACATTTTGGCGGTTTTTAACAGGTCGGAAAGTACGCATTTCTAGCATTAATAACATATACCGGAAGTGACGGATGTCCTCCAGTTGGATTTAGCGGCTCCGTGCGTCGAGCCCTATGACCCGGTGACCTTACGTAAGATCCCCCCTCAATCTTTTAAATTCTAGTGAGTACAAACTGAGTCTATCCAGTCTTTCTTCATATGAAAGTCTTGTCCCTCTAACCATCCCAGGAATCAGTCTGGTGAACCTTCTCTGTACTACCTCTGTGGCGAGAATGTCCTTCCTCAGATTAGGAGACCAAAGCTGTACGCAATACTCCAGGTGTGGTCTCCGCAAAACCCTGTACAACTGCAGTAGAACCTCCCTGCTCTTATACACAAAACTCATGTACAGAGGTACAGTGAAATGCTTTGTTGTGCACACAGAAGTGTAAAATCATACAGCAGACCTCAACTAGGCAGCACACAAGAGTTGCTGTGTTAATCAGTTTTATCTGCAATCCAGGCCTGCCGCTGCACGTGGCCAAAAACTCCCCCCCCTCCCCTCCGCTGGGCCCCCTTTGTTGATGGTTCCACTTTTGTTATTGGCGACCTCCCCTGGGTCCCTCTGCTTCTTGGTGGCACTCTACCGGATCCCACCTTTGTCGGCGGTAACCTCACTGGGTCACTTTGGTTTCAGTGGACATCTGCCTGGTCCCTCCTTATTTCTCAGTGGCCCCCCGGCCAAGTCCCTCCTCTCCTGTAGTCCTGCAACCTGAATGGACCAACATTCCCTCTTCAACATTTCCACTGATCTGGAAGGCCAACAATTTTGTGCAGAGCAAAGAGCACCACACTCGAGATGAACAAATAACAATGCCGCCTGCACAACAAAGAATAAAGTTCTAGCCTGCCCAATCTATTCCTATAGCTCATGCCTCAGGTATTGGACACATCCGCATACATCTTCTCTGCACAACCTTCCATCTTAATGCCATCTTTTCTGACATCGGGTGACTAAACTGAACGGATTACACGTGCAGCCAATGTCTTGTGCAACAGTAACCTATGTTCCAACTCCTATATTGAATTTCCCGAATGATGAAGGCCAGTGTGCCTAAAGCCACCTTCACCACTGTCCATCCGTGATGCCATTTTTTTTTTGGAATGAAGTACGTGTACTGGATACTCTCCAAGGCGTTTCCGTTCAACATGAAGGCCCCATCCTGGTTTAACCACAAACCACACTGAATTCATTTCTACAGATGAGACAGTAGTGGGCCCAAAATGGACCCCAAATGGCACTATTCACAGGCCTCCAGTCCGTAAAGCAACCTTCCACAATCACTCTGCTTCCAGCCATCCAGCCAATTCCAGTTAGGCATCTCAACGTATGATGTAACCTAACACAGAATCGTTTTGGTTGAAATCTGTAAAGACTCGAGCTCATCAACCTTCTCAGTTACATCTTAAAACGTGAGCATCAAATGTGTGAAAGACGACCTCTAAAGACAAAACCATGCTGACTATCCCCAACGTCTGCAATTTAATCACTGACTTTCAACATTGGCCTTAGATACATCTAATCACAGTCCGCAGAAATGTACTAATCTTCATACAGTTAATGACATCCAGCACCACCTCGAGAGTAATACAACTGCACTCGACATCAAGTCTTTCTTCATGGTAAATACATAGAAACATAGAAATTAGGTGCAGGAGTAGGCCATTCGGCCCTTCGAGCCTGCACCGCCATTCAATATGATCATGGCTGATCATCCAACTCAGTATCCTGTACCTGCCTTCTCTCCATACCCTCTGATCTCCTTACCCACAAGGGCCACATCTAACTCCCTCTTAAATATAGCCAATGAACTGGCCTCGACTACCCTCTGTGGCAGAGAGTTCCAGAGATTCACCACTCTCTGTGTGAAAAAAGTTCTTCTCATCTCAGTTTTAAAGGATTTCCCCCCTATCCTTAAGCTGTGACCCCTTGTCCTGGACTTCCCCAACATCGGGAGCCATCTTCCTGCAAATACAAATGAAGACCTTGCCCATCTCCTGCCCAGCTCTACACAAAGATGACCACTTTCACTCTCCAGTTACCCTTTTTTCTTTAATATATTTGTAAAATCTATTTGGCTCCTCCTTAATTATAACTACCACAATGCACACAAGTTTTGCCCTCCCGATTTTCTTCTTAAGTATGCTCCTCAACCTACCACACTTCTCACAGGAAAGCATTGATATGAGCAGCCTATACCCAACCCATGTCCAATTTTCCCCAACCAGAACTGCAATTTCTCTCATCATCCTGTGTATTTTAGGCTTACTTCACTAACAACATGCATATCTTTAAATTTCACAACCACAATTTAAAATCGTCCCCTTTCAGACATCCCTTTAACAATTCAACAATTTGGCGGTTTTTAACAGGTAGGAAAGTACGCGTTTCTAGCATTAATAACATATAACGGAAGTGACGTATGTCCTCCAGTTGGATTTAGCGGCTCCGTGCGTCGAGCCCTATGACCCGGTGACCTTACGTAAGATCCCCCCTCAATCTTCTAAATTCTAGCGAGTACAAACTGAGCCTATCCAATCTTTCTTCATATGAAAGTCCTGACATCCCAGGAATCAGTCTGGTGAACCTTCTCTGTACTCCCTCTGTGGCAAGAATGTCCTTCCTCAGATTAGGAGACCAAAGCTGTACGCAATACTCCAGGTGTGGTCTCACCAAGACCCTGTACAACTGCAGTAGAAATTCCCTGCTCATATAGTCAAAACTCATGTACACTACGCCAAGTGGAGGACATGCGATGAACTGCAGGTTGGCATTTACCATTGTTTCCAGCGTAGCGGGCCCGTTAAAACTGCGCTGTAAATAATGATGGAAATCTGGATGAGCATGAGAGACATTTAGCCGACTTCACAATTCCAAAACTGAGGAGAAATGACGGTAGATAGAAGTGAGAGCTGAAGGGACAACAGACAGAGTGATTGGCGAACATTGGCCGTTTGCTCACTGCACTTCATCAACACTAAAGCATTATTTGTGTTTTTTCTTGATTCCTTTGGCATCTAAAAAGTTTCAGAAGTGATAAATCTAGCTGTCATTTCTTTAAATCGCCCATGGTTCTCGTGGGTTTTTACATACAAAATGAAAACGCATCTGAAGAAAAATTTACAGGCAGATTTATCACTTCTGAGTATTTTTAGATACCAAAGAAATCAAGAAAAAACACGAATAATGCCTTACTGTTGATGAAATGCAGTGAGCAAACGGCCAATGTTCGCCAAGCACACTGGCTGTTGTTGTCCCTTCAGCTCTCGTTTCTATCTACCGTCATTTCCCCTCACATTTGTAATTGTGAAACGTGATAATTCCCTATATTTTCAATGTTTATCAAGCACTTTAGCTGCAGTCCCTTCAGTTCTCGCTTCTCTATACCATCATTTCGCTTCACGTTTGGAATTCTGAAGTTGGGTACATGTCTCTCATACTAACCCCGACTCCCACTATTTTTTTCAGTGTAACAATTCAACATTTTGGCGGTTTTTAACAGGTAGGAAAGTACGCGTTTCTAGCATTAATAACATATACCGGAAGTGACGGATGTCCTCCAGTTGGATTTAGCGGCTCCGTGCGTCGAGCCCTATGACCCGGTGACCTTACGTAAGATCCCCCCTCAATCTTCTAAATTCTAGCGAGTACAAACTGAGCCTATCCAATCTTTATTCATATGAAAGTCCTGACATCCCAGGAATCAGTCTGGTGAACCTTCTCTGTACTCCCTCTGTGGGAAGAATGTCCTTCCTCAGATTAGGAGACCAAAGCTGTACGCAATACTCCAGGTGTGGTCTCACCAAGACCCTGTACAACTGCAGTAGAACCTCGCTGCTCTTATAGTCAAAACTCATGTACAGAGGTACAGTGAAATGCTTTGTTGTGCACAGAGGGTAAAATCATACAGCAGACCTCAACTAGGCAGCTCACAAGAGTTGCTGTGTTAATCAGTTGTATCTGCAATCCAGGCCTGCTGCTGCACGTGGCCACAAACTCCCCCCTCCGCTGGGCCCCCTTTGTTGATGGTTCGACTTTTGTTATTGCCGAACTCCCCTGGGTCCCTCTGCTTCTTGGTGGCCCTCTACCGGATCCCACCTTTGTCGGCGGTAACCTCACTGGGTCACTTTGGTTTCAGTGGACATCTGCCTGGTCCCACCTTTGTTCTCAGTAGCCTCCGGCCAAGTCCCTCCTCTCCTGTAGTCCTGCAACCTGAATGGGCCAACATTCCCTCTTCAACATTTCCACTGATCTGGAAGGCCAACAATTTTGGGCAGAGCAAAGAGATGAAGAAATAATAATGTCGCCTGCACAACAAAGAATAAAGTTCTAGCTTGCCCAATCTATTCCTATAGCTCATGCCTCAGGTATTGGAAACATCCGCATACATCTTCTCTGCACAACCTTCCATCTTAATGCCACCTTTTCTGAATTCGGGTGACTAAACTGAACGGATTACACGTGCAGCCAATGTCTTGTACAACTGTAACCTATGTTCCAACTCCTATATTGAATTTCCCGAATGATGAAGGACAGCGTGCCTAAAGCCACCTTCACCATTGTCCATCCGTGATGCCATTTTTTTGGAATTAAGTACGTGTACTGGATACTCTCCAAGGCGTTTCCGGTCAACATGAAGTCCCCATCCTGGTTTGACCACAAACCACACTGAATTCATTTCTACAGATGAGGCAGTAGTGGGCCCAAAATGGACCCCAAATGGCACCATTCACAGGCCTCCAGTCCGTAAAGCAACATTCCATCATCACTCTGCTTCCAGCCATCCAGCCAATTCCAGTTAGGCATCTCCACATACGATGTAACTTAACACAGAATCGTTTTGGTTGAAATCTGTATAGACTCGAGCTCATCAACCGTCTCAGATACATCTTAAAACGTGAGCATCAAATGTGTGAAAGACGACCTCTAAAGACAAAACCATGCTGACTATCCCCAATGTCTGCAATTTATTCACTGACTTTCAACATTGGCCTTAGATACATCTAATCACAGTCCGCAGAAATGTACTAATCTTCATACAGTTAATGACATCCAGCACCACCTCGACAGTAATACAACTGCACTCAAGACATCAAGTCTTTCTTCATGGTAAATACAAATGAAGACCTTGCCCATCTCCTGCCCAGCTCTACACAAAGATGACCACTTTCACTCTCCAGTTACCCTTTTTTCTTTAATATATTTGTAAAATCTATTTGGCTCCTCCTTAATTATAACTACCACAATGCACACCATTTTTGCCCTCCTGATTTTCTTCTTAAGTATGCTCCTCAACCTATCACACTTCTCCCAGGAAAGCATTGATATGAGCAGCCTATACCTAACCCATGTCCAATTTTCCCTAACCAGAGTTTCAATTTCTCTCATCATCCTGTGTTTCTTAGTCTTACTTCACTAACAACATGCATATCTTTAAATTTCATAACCACAATTTAAAATCGTCCCCTTTCAGACATCCCTTTACCCACATACGACTTACTCCAATGACTGTTCTTATCTCATATTGACAAAGGTGGACTTCCACCATTCAATTTAGAATTTTACATTGAAGGCCAGAACTGTCCTTTTTCCACAAGATTTCAACGCTAATACAATTGTCGTCATTGGTCCCATAGTGCTCTTCCACCGACATCTTAGTTCAAACTGTCTGAATACAACTTTGGATTCTGCCCCCCAGACAATCAGCATAAACCCTCCTGTGCAGCCCATCCAAAACTGACCACCAGGATGATAGTCTCCGACCAGTTCAACCACGTATATCCCTGAAAAAATCCAAATTGTCCAAATATCATATAACCATATAACCATATAACAATTACAGCACGTAAACAGGCCAACTCGACCCTTCTAGTCCTTGCCGAACACATAATCTCCCCTAGTCCCATATACCTGCGCTCAGACCATAACCCTCCATTCCCTTCCCATCCATATAACTATCCAATTTATTTTTAAATGATAAAAACGAACCTGCCTCCACCACCTTCACTGGAAGCTCATTCCACACAGCTACCACTCTCTGAGTAAAGAAGTTCCCCCTCATGTTAACCCTAAACTTCAGTCCCGTAATTATCATGTCATGTCCCCTTGTTTGAATCCTCCCTACTCTCAGTGGGAAAAGCTTTTCCACGTCAACTCTGTCTATCCCTCTCATCATTTTAAAAACCTCTATCAAGCCCCCCCTTAACCTTCTGCGCTCCAAAGAATAACGCCCTAACTTGTTCAACCTTTCTCTGTAACTTAGTTGCTGAAACCCAGGCAACATTCTAGTAAATCGCCTCTGTACTCTCTCTATTTTGTTGACATCCTTCCTATAATTAGGCGACCAAAATTGTACACCATACTCCAGAATGGCTTCACCAATGCCTTGTACAATTTTAACATTACATCCCAACTTCTATACTCATATATCTGAATCTGCGACCCCTGCACCAACTGCTCAGTCATTCATTAATTTTAACTGTACGTGCATTAACGTCACATGTACCGAAGTACTGTGAAAAGCCTGGTTTTGCATGTAATTCACACAGATCAGATACACTACACACACATACAATCAGTTGAAACTCAAGAACAGATGGAACAAAGGTAGAGATACGGAGAACAGAATGTAGTTCACAGCATTGCAGTGCAACAGTTCCCTAGAGTAAGTCCATTGTCCTTGATAGTGTAGATGTAAATACGTTAAAAGGGAAATTGGGAGAACAGGAATATATCCCCAGCTTCTGAGCGGTTCGTTCACTAATTTGATAAGAGCGTGAAAGAAGCTGCCCCTGAATCTGGTGCTATGATATCTCCAGATAAGCAATGTAAAATGTGTTTGCTTATTACTTTGAGATAATCTGATAATTGTGTTCCAAGTTCCTGATTTTGGCCTTTCAGTTATCTGCCAAAATTATGATCACTTTTCTACCAGTATACGTAGATGATTAGTCAGCATGTTAGGCGGAGAAATTCCATTTCAAATTTAATCCTGATAAGGGCAAGTTGACACGTGTTGGAGGGATACATAAAGCCAGCATATTCACCATGAATTGCAAGGGTCTAGAGACCACTGAGAAACACTCAGATCCCTAAAGTCAGCAGCACACACGAAGCTGGCATTTAGCATTCTTAACATCAGCTGCAGCACAGAATGCAAGTGCAGTGACGCCTTGTTACCATTTTGTAAAAGTTTAGTTAGAGATACAGCACGGAAACAGGCCCTCCCGGCCCACCGGATCCGCGCCTACCAGCGATCCCCGCACATTAACACCATCCTAGAACTGCCAGGGACGTAGTTTACATTTACCAAGTTAATTAACCTACATCCATGTACTTTGGAGTGTGGGAGGAAACCGAAGGTCTCGGAGAAAACCCACGCAGGTCACGACTTCGTACAAACTCCGTACAGACAGCACCCAGAGTCAGGATCGAACCCGGGTCTACGGTGCTGCTTTCGCAAGGCTGCGCTTAGGAATGAATATTTCAAGTATCAGGAGAGTGGAGTGATTTTAGTCATCGTCCTTGAAGCTGGGCCAGACATGCAGTGATCTAATAGAGGTACAGAATACTATTAGAACAGTAGGGTCAATGGAGAATATAGTTCTCTCCATAGTAGAGGTGGTTAACACCTGGGGGCATCGATTCAATGCAGAGACCATGGGGTTTAGAGGATGATCCTTCAGGATGAATCTTGCAGCATTGATGGCTATAGTCTGGGACACACTGTCTGAGGTGGTGTTGGAGGCAGGTACTCTGTCACAACATTGTAGGAGCACATGGATGTCCATTCGAACAGTAAATGGATAGTAGGCGACAGGCTCAGAAATTGGATTAGTGTAGATCAATTCGAAAACGTGTCAAAGACTCATTTCTGCGCACAATCTTATTCTGGACACTGATAATCTGACTTAACTTTTTTGGCAACTCAAATCATATGTTTCCAGAAAGTGTGTTAATTTACCAAACAATTCCTGCATCAGCCCACTGGCGGTGTTGTCCCTGTAGATGTCAACTCTCTGGGCTCACCCCTTCCCTATTCACACTTCCGTGTGAACCTCATTTCTTGCATCAGGTGCACACCAACTGTCAGGGCATCATATGGTCTCCCAATCTGAGGAAATACATCTTTGCTGTTGATTCACGTTTTTCTCTCACATCGGTTGTTTCGACAATAATCGACCAGGCACCGGGGTTGCTTTAAACGTACGTTTTATTGAGCAGGAGGCTTCACACAGGTTGCAACCTGGCAAAGAGTCAAGCTGCCTGCCCTTAATTGCAAGGCTCTTTATATGTTAATGCCACCGTTTAGCACCTCCCACATTCCCCCGATCAAAGAACCAACACGTACGAAGAATACAGGAAACCAAGTATGTACATATAAGGGGATGATAGAGGAACCACACATAATCTCAGACCAGTACATCCCTTAGTCTTCCTGGCAAAGGGGGGGGCCGTTGTGTATCCCTCAATCTTGTCAGACTGGGCCTGTGATCCTTTATTCATGACTACGCAGTAACTGCAAGACATTGTGTATTCCCTCCTAACAGCCTGCTCCAGCAAGCCTGGTCAGCAGCCACCTTATGTCCTTTGTTTCAGTCTACCTGGCCAAACATTTTGTCTTACAGAACAATCTTATAGCATTGATTCAGAATTTCTATTCATCATTCCCCCCTTTTGCCATTCTTATGGCAACACTCATAGTCCATTTAAAAGTCCCATTCGCCGAATAGCTCGTTGTGTACCTGGATGAATAAATTGGAGTTTTCTCGTTCACCTCTTTTTTCCCGTTTGTTCCGTCTGTGTTCAGGCTTTGTCCATTTCCAGCCAAAACCGATTAACCCTGCAGTGGTCGCCACACATATTAATGCCACAAAGACCCTCATCTCAGTGATTTATTTAGTATCTTAGAAGACAAGGGAGGGAAAAAGAAAATAACGTGCAATTTCATGGCAAAATTTATTCGTGCCCTGCTTCCCGTGGACTGGATCCCCCTCCCTGACTTCAACCTCCCCTCTTTTCTTGGTGTCACCAACCACTTTGCAATGGTGCAAATGCACCCACGCCGATCGTGCTTCTACCTTTACCGCAGTGGGGGTGGTGAGGAGAACCTGGAAGGGGCCCAACCATCGAGGAGAAAGGGTGTCCTTACGAACCCAATTCTTAATCAACACATAAGAACTCGGGGTGATCCGTCCGTTAACGGGAAAATCTATGTCGCGCACATAAGCGGCCTTGACCTCCCCATGAATATCACGCAGGGCCCTTGTAAGGGCAAGGACGTAAGAGACCATCTCCTCCGTCATGTGATGCAATGTCATTGTGGCCGGGATAATGTCTGTCCAGGGGCTGCGCAGAGGTCGGCCATAGATGATCTCTGCAGGAGACAACCTTGTCTTCCCTGCTGGAAGGACTCTGATCTGGAACAAAGCAACAGGCAACATTTTAACCCAGGTGGAGCCTGATTGGTCCACCAGCTTGGCAAGCTTGGTCTTCAGGGTCTGGTTCAAGCGTTCCACCATTCCAGCAGCCTGTGGGCGATTAGCACAATGCAGCCGCTGGGTTTCGCCCAGCTGTCTGTACAATTCTTTATTGATAGCGGCAATAAAGTGAGGGCCGTTATCCGAACTGATGGTGTTTGGAACCCCAAAGCGAGGAACAACCTGCTGTAATAAAATAGACACCACCGTAGAGTAGCAATTTTACAAAATTTTGAGATTTAAAAAATCAAGTCTGCAATTTATCCCATCAGATAAAGCATAACAATAAGTTTAATTTGACACCTAATTCACTTTCATATCTCAAGTATTAAAAAAGTTATGACCATTTTCATACTCGGAAATTAGCATCTTGTTCCCTATTGATTTTCAATGGGCATTACAAAAAAGCTGTGATCTTGGATAGTCAAAAGCACATTTCTTAAGGAAAGATTAACATTTTTAAATAGCCTAAGTGTCCAAAGATTATTCACAAATAATTCACAATATAACATGATTTTTATATCTAATTTACATTAATTTATAGGCCAAATGGAAGGAATTTAGTGTTCAATTGCTGTAAATAAATGCCCATTTAAATCGGCTTTCTAGTGGGTTCATGTGGAACGCGCTGGTTTAGAATGTTGACAGCGCGCTAGATTAGTGCCCTCAAATGCCGAGAAAAATACTGCGGGATATAAAAAGCCCAAAATGAGCTACTCGCTATAGAAATTTATAATTATAGGGTTATATACATGCCCCATTTAATGTAAAAATAAGGCACATACCTTTAATTGTTTGCTTTATAATACCCTGGGGCTGCGAAAGCTTGCGAACTGAACGAGAGCTTTTAAATTTATTATATCTACTATTCGAGGCCTATAAAACTAATAATAGCTTTTGGGACCGGGTCTTGCAGCGATTCTCCGTTAATGATTTACTAGGCTGAACATCTGCGATTGGAACAGCCTAGTAAAAATCGGGTTTTAAACCCGCCCCCTCCAAACAGCTCCAAAATCACACACAAGGGGTGGGGCAGATGCTCAGCCACGATTCAGGTAGGTTTTGTAACATACCTACGTAGAGGCAGTGCAATCAGTGGTTGGAAAGGCTTCAATCCATCTAGAAAACACATCAACAATAACAAGTAACAAATAATGTTTATAACACTGACACTTAGGCAAATCAATAAAATCCATCTGTAAGGTATCAAACGGAGCAGTAGGTAATGGAGTACGACCCGTCTGGCAGACAACTCCTTTACCAGGGTTGTGTGTAGCACAGGTGAGGCACCGTGCACTAGTTTGGGCTGCCAAAACCTTAAGCAAGGCGGCCCCACAGTGAATGGCTAAATGTACGCAATCAACGACCCAGGTCGCTAACTGGTCTGTCATACAGGTCTGTCCGGCCGGCGTGAGCCACAATCCGGAGTCAGCCTTCCGACAGCCCAGCTGCTCCCATTCCATTATAACATTAGCAGAGGCGCCCCCCTGTAAGTGCAATACATCATTTATGGTTGGCATAGGTTTCTCAGATTCAGACGAGCCCATATAAAGGCTTTTCACCTGCCTCATCATACTACCCGCCACTTTAAATCTACCGCGTGAAGCACACTTAGCTGCATTTGTCAGCCAACCTGTTACCGATTTGGATCGGGGAATCTCCCGTCGTGTGGGCCGCACATTTGATTACGGCTACCGCAGAGGGCAGGAGGATAGCATTCAACAGGTCAGAGACCAGGATCTGATTGGCAATCTCATGGCCCGTCGAGATAAGGAATCCCGTTTTTCCATAACTGTCCGAAATCGTGAACGACTCCAAATGCGTATCAGGAGTCGGTGTAAATATTGACGGAGTGCCCCTCTGCAAGGACACAGGCTCGGGCGAGGGCAAACAACTCGGCCTGCTGAGCTGAAAACGGTGGGTCAAAACTGTCACAATCCAGCAAGGTTCCATCTTGCTTAACTACCGCAAAGTCTGACAGACGGCGTCCCTGCTCGTTGATGGACGAGCTTCCATCGGTATAAAGGATCAAATCTGGAGAGGCTAGAGGTTGATCGCTAAGGTCAGGGCGCGGACTGATATCTGCGAGAATAGCCTCCAAGCAGTTATGGTCTTGCGCGTGGGTAGTGCTTCTTCTTCCTAGCCCTTCTAGCCTCTTCCTCCCTTCTCTCGTCTCTGTCTTCAGATGTCGTGTCCCCTTTGCTCTCCCATTCGTTATTATCGTTGGAGGTCGAAAAGGTGGAGCTGGAGGGGGATTGTGTTTGCCGCTGTGCCATATTCTTTTTGTTTTTGTTCCGGGGGTTCAGTTTAGTTCTGCCTCCCACGGAGTCAGTGGATTGTGGGGCACCAGGTGAGTACGGAGGGGGTCAGCCTGCGGGGGGGGGGGGGGGGGGGTGCACTAGGCACAACTGTCTTCCCGGTGGTCTCCCCTGAATGGGACCGTCTTCTGGGGTTCAGCGAGGGTACGGGAGATTTGGAAACTGGTATCTGTGAAGGGCGAGTTTTAATCTTGGATCGGGTAGCGGGAATTGAAGGAGCGGACACAGGACTGGCAACGGGGCAGGCTGGTTCAACGGGGGTGCTCCACGGACTCCCCAAGGATAATCCTCTTCTTCCTCCTCGTCGTCACCTCCCAAATCTATGCCAGCCACAGACTTACGTAAGTCTTTATCTACCTTGGCCTTATTTTGTCTCTGTCTCTCTCCTGACGATCCTTACTTTCCTTAGCATACCTGCATTCCTGTTTTAATACTGTCACTGACTTCTCCTGACCCCCCTCGGCCAGGGGTATTCCTAGTTTCAAGGCATCACTCTGCCAACTGGCCGTTAAAGACCGTGCCTTTTCTTTGTTACAATGATCGATCCACAACTGAATGGCCTTTTTATATATATATTTTTAATCCGTTCTCCATATTACACTTTGGGCTCTTGATAACACACTCATATCCTTGGAACCCCATTCAGGCCATTCATCCTTCCCCAGTTTATGAATGAGTCCTCCCGACATACGCCTGAAGGTCTCCTCCATTTCTGGATGCAAGAAACATAGCTGATGTAATGGCTGGTCTGGGTGACCACTGGTGTCCATACCATTACCCATTTTTAAACTTATATTTATTACACACAATATTTCAGGTTTAACCGTGAGTCCTTGGTTCCGCCGTATCTCACTCGGTCACTTCAATTCCTGACCTTCGCGTGCCGGATTTCCTCTCTTAACAACCAGTCTAAGGCGGACTTTCTGTGAGATACGGAGGTACCTTGGTCTCGGCTAACACTCAATACTTGCTAACTCTTTCAGGGTTAACCTAGAGCCCTTGGTTCCTCCGTATCTCACTCGCCTACTTTAAAGTGGACTTTATGTGAGATATGGGGGTACCTTGGTCTCAGTTAACGTCACAATACTAGTTAACTTTATTACACAAATATCACAACAACATTTCAGGGTTAACCGTGAGTCCTTGGTTCCGCCGTATCTCACTCGGCCACTTTAAAGCGGACTTTCTGTGAGATATGGGGGTACCTTGGTCTCGGCTAACACTCAATACTTGTTAACTCTTTCAGGGTTAACCTAGAGTCCTTGGTTCCGCCGTATCTCACTCAGTCACTTTGAAGCGGACTTTCTGTGAGATATGGGTGTACCTTGGTCTCAGTTAACGTCTCAATACTAGTTAACTTCCTATACACAGTGCACTCCTCTTATATACCGTCTACGGTCCCCCTCTACGGGGTGTTTTATCCGCTCGATCAGACTAGGATAATCCTCGAGACGGCCCTATCCCCGTGCCCACAACCGGAATGTTCGGATGTCGTCCCACCAACTGACGCAAGTCAGCGAATTACCCTGCTACGCCGGGATACGAGGAAGGACAAGAGGAGATTTAACTAAATCTACTCACTTGGCTGCGCACCCTTCACATCGATCCCGTCGCCCAGTGGATTCACTCGCCGGCTCGATCAGTCGCTGGCTGACATCCCACTTCTGACACCAAATGTTGATTCACGTTTCTCTCTCACATCGGTTGTTTCGACAATAATCGACCAGGCACCGGGGTTGCTTTAAACGTACGTTTTATTGAGCAGGAGGCTTCACACAGGTTACAACCTGGCAAAGAGTCAAGCTGCCTGCCCTTAATTGCAAGGCTCTTTATAATGCCACCGTTTAGCACCTCCCACATTCCCCCGATCAAAGAACCGACACGTACGAAGAATACAGGAAACCAAGTATGTACATATAAGGGGATGAAAGAGGAACCACACATAATCTCAGACCAGTACATCCCTTAGTCTTCCTGGCAAGGGGGGGGGGGGGGGGGGGGGGTTGTGTATTCCTCAATCTTATCAGAATGGGCCTGTGATCCTTTATTCATGACTACGCAGTAACGGCTGGACATTGTGTATTCCCTCCTAACAGGCTGTTCCAGCAAGGCTGGTCAGCAGCCATCTTATGTCCTTCGTTTCAGTCTACCTGGCCAACCATTTTGTCTTACAGAACAATCTTATAGCATTGATTCAGAATTTCTATTCATCATTGCCATAGAGGGAGTACAGAGAAGGTTCACCAGACTGATGCCTGGGATGGCAGGATTTCCATGTGAAGAAAGACTGGATAGACTCGGCTTGTACTCGCTAGAATATAGAAGATTGAGGGGGGATCTTATAGAAACTTACAAAATTCTTAAGGGGTTGGACAGGCTAGATGCAGGAAGATTGTTCCCGATGTTGGGGAAGTCCAGAACTAGGGGTCACAGTTTATGGATAAGAGGGACTAAGATGAGAAAAACATGTTTTCCCACACAGAAAGTGGTGAAACTGTGGAATTCTCTGCCTGCCACAGAAGTCAAGTCAAGTCAAGTCAAGTCAAGTCAAGTTTATTTGTCACATACACCTACTAGATGTGCAGTGAAATGAAAGTGGCAATGCTCGCGGAACAACAAAACAACCAAACAAATTATAAACACAATCATAACACACATATTATTTTACATAATAAATAATAGAAGGAAAAACGTTCTGTACAGTTAGTCCCTGGTGAGAAAGGCGTTTACAGTCCGAATTGCCTCTGGAAGAAACTCCTTCTCAACCTCTCCGTTCTCACTGCATGGCAACGAAGGCGTTTGCCTGACCGTAGCAGCTGGAACAGTCCGTTGCAGGGGTGGAAGAGGTCTCTCATGATTTTGTTTGCTCTGGAGTTGCACCTCCTGTTGTATAGTTCCTGCAGGGGAGTGAGTGAAGTTCCCATAGTGCGTTCGGCCGAACGCACTACTCTCTGCAGAGCCTTCTTGTCCTTGGCAGAGCAATTCCCGAACCAGATGGTAATGTTCCCGGACAAGATGCTTTCCACCGCCGCTGCGTAGAAGCACTGGAGGATCCTCGGAGACACTCTGAATTTCCTCAATTGCCTGAGGTGGTAAAGGCGCTGCCTTGCCTTACTCACCAGTGCTGAGGCGTGTGATGACCATGTCATATCCTCAGAGATGTGAACTCCCAGATATTTAAAACAGTTCACCCTATCCACAGGATCCCCATTTATACTCAATGGAGTGTACGTCCTCGGATGATGTGCCCTCCTAAAGTCCATGATCAGCTCCTTCGTTTTTTTGATGTTCAAGAGGAGGCTGTTCTCCTGGCACCAGAGTGCTAGATCAGCCACCTCCTCCCGGTAGGCCCTCTCATCATTGTCTGAGATCAGGCCCACCACCACAGTGTCATCAGCAAACTTAATTATTGAATTGGAGCTGAACCTAGTCACACAGTCATGTGTGTACAGGGAGTACAATAGGGGGCTGAGGACGCAACCCTGGGGCGATCCTGTGCTCAGGGTGAGGGACTTCGATGTATTCCCTCCCATCTTGACAACCTGGGGCCTGGCGGTGAGAAAGTCCAGGACCCAGGCACACAGGGAGGTGTTGAGCCCCAATTCCAGTAGCTTCCCGGCCAGTCTGGTTGGGACTATCGTGTTGAAGGCTGAACTGTAGTCTATGAACAGCATCCTCACGTAGCCCCCCTTCTGGCTGTCCAGATGTGAGAGAGCGGTGTGCAAGACCTGGGAGACCGCATCGTCCGTGGACCTGTTCGGACGGTATGCAAACTGCAACGGGTCCATGTTCCGAGGGAGGAAGGCGCAGATGTGATTCTTCACCCGCCTCTCAAAGCATTTCATGACTACCGAGGTAAGGGCCACCGGACGGTAGTCATTCAGGCAGGCTGGGGAGGCATTTTTTGGTACCGGTACAATGATGGATTTTTTGAAGCAGGCAGGGACCACGGACTTGTCCAGGGAGAGGTTGAATAATGTAGTGAGCACTGGAGCTAGCTGCGTAGCACAGGACTTGAGTACTCGCCCGGATATGCCATCGGGGCCTGCAGCTTTTCTTGTGTTCACCCGTGTCAGTGCCCTCCTC
This sequence comes from Leucoraja ocellata, assembly GCA_036785375.1. Classification (NCBI taxonomy): domain Eukaryota; kingdom Metazoa; phylum Chordata; class Chondrichthyes; order Rajiformes; family Rajidae; genus Leucoraja; species Leucoraja ocellata. Next base: position 529,541 of record JAWMAR010000796.1, on the reverse strand, counting down.
ACGTCGTGCTCGCACAGCGAGAATGTGTGCATATTCCTCCCTTCAGCTTCGGTAGCCAGCCCGCTGTCGGTATTGTCGATAGTCGGCAGACCTGGAGTGGTGTTGCCCCTCTCGAAACGAGCGTAGAAGAGTTCAGTCGTCAGCTAGGGAGGTGCGGCACATGCGGATGAGGAGCGGTGCTTCGGTAGTTAGTTGAGGTCACAGTTCATTGGCTATATTTAAGAGGGAGTTAGATGTGGCCGGCCTTGTGGCTAAAGGGATCAGGGGGTATGGAGGAGAAGGCAGGTACGGGATACTGAGTTGGATGATCAGACATGTCGGCTGCCTTTCTGCCTTTTGATTCGTTTCCATCGTGTGATGTCATAATGCCCAATGTTCGCAGTTGTCCAATCACAATGCCCGACGCTCGCAGATGTCCAATCGGAATGGATCAATTTACATGGACGGCTGTCGACTGCCTTTCTTCCTTTGATTCCCTGCAACTCCGAAACCAGACGCAGAATCGCCGACATCTTTTCCATTTCGGTAGAGATTTCACTTTTCTTTGTAAGTATCCGTTCCTCATTACATTTCGTCGTGTTTAAGTACACGTTTTTAATCAAATCCTTCACCCCCCCCCCCCCACCCCCAATATTTCAAAAATAAACTGGCTTCTCACCCATAGAAGCAGCACCAGCCCCAGCCCCAGCCCTGGTGAACGTTCCATCGTGTGATGTTCACAATGACCATGCTCAAAGACATTGTTGCCATAGAGGGAGTACAGAGAGGTTCACCAGACTAATTCCTGGGATGTCAGGACTTTCATCTGAAGAAAGATTAGATAGACTCGCCTTGTACTCGATAGATTTTAAGAAGATTGAGGGGGTATCTTATAGAAACGTATAAATTCTTAAGGGGTTGGACAGGCTAGATTGTTCCCGATGTTGGGGAAGTCCAGAACAAGGGGTCACAGTTTAAGGATAAGGGGGAAATCCTTTAGGACAGAGATGAGAAAAACATTATTCACACAGAGAGTGGTGAATCTCTGGAATTCTCTACCACAGAAGGTAGTTGAGGTCAGTTCATTGGCTATCTTTAAGAGGGAGTTAGATGTGATCCTTGTGGCCTAAACGGATCAGGGGTTATAGAGAGAAGGCAGGTACGGGATACTGAGTTGGATGATCAGCCATGATCATATTGAATGGTGGTGCAGGCTAGAAGGGCCGAATGGCCTACCTCCTGCACTTAATTTCTATGTTTCCTCTCCTCCCCTCTCCCTCCCATCCCTCTCTCCCCACTCCCCCTCCCTCTCTACCCCACCCCCTTCCCTCTCTCCCCCCGCCCCTTCCCCTACCCTCTGTCCTCTTCCACCACTCGCCCATCCCTCATCCCACCTCCCGCTATCCCTCCCTCCCTCCCCACTCTTCCACTTCTCTCCCTCCCCCTCTCCCTCTCCCATCCCTCTCTCCCCCCACCACTTCCCTCTCTACCTCAGGTAGTTGAGGCCCAGTTCGTTGGATATATTTAAGAAGGTTAGATGTGGGCCCTTGTGGC
>JAWMAR010000796.1:494092-527808 GCA_036785375.1 Leucoraja ocellata | reverse complement strand
AGGCTGAACATGTGCGATTAGTACAGCCTAGTAAAAATCGCGTTTTAAACCCGCCCCCTCCAAACAGCGCCAAAATCGCGGGCCTGGCTGAGGGCAGATTCCTAATGACGATTCAGGTAGGTTTTGTAACATACCTACACAAAGGTCGTATTCCCCCACAGGGAGATATAGCAAACCCCGTTTCAACCCCCAACCCCCCCCCCCAAAAAAAACACAAACTAAAACCAAAAACTAGACTAACCAAAACAAAATAAACAACATAAAAAAACACAAAACAACGGGACTGCCGGTAAGCCGCTGCAGCCAGAGCCGCGCCGCCACTCCGAACGCCGCCGCGCCGCCAGATCCGAGCGCTCTGCTATAGGATATTTGCTTAGTATGTGACCAAATATCTTATAGCGGAGCTCTCCGCTACAAGATCTTTGTGTGTGACGACACACGCTCTCCCCCCCCCCCCCTTGGTGCAGGAGACGCGCGCAGCATCTGAACGCTCAGCGATTATTCGAATTCTTCACTAACCGTCATTCTGATTTTGCTTGTGAAGAGAAAAGTCCCGAATTGCATTTGTCCGATGCAGGAAGATTGTTCCCGATGTTGGGGAAGTCCAGGACAAGCGGAACACAGTTTAAGGATAAAGGGAAATCCTTTAGTACTGAGATGAGGAACACATTTTTCACACAGATAGTGGTGAGTCTCTGAAATTCTCTGCCACAGAAGGTAGTTGAGGCCAGTTAATTGGCTATATTTAAGAGGGAGTTAGATGTGGCCCTTGTGGCTAAAGGGATCAGGGGGTATGGGGAGAAGGCAGGTACAGGATACTGAGTTGGATGATCAGCCATGATCATATTGAATGGCGGTGCCGGCTCGAAGGGCCGAATGGCCTACTCCTGCACTTAATTTCTATGTCTCTATGTTTCCCTCTCCTCACCCCTTTCCCTCTCCCACCCATCTCTCTCTCCCCCACCCCCCTTCCCTCTCTCCCCCATCCCCTTCCCTCTCTACCACCACCCCTTCCCTGTACTCCTCTGTCCCTCTTCCACCACTCCCCCTACCCCTCCCTCCCCACTCTTCCACTTCTATCCCCTTACCCCACGCCTCTCCCACCCCCACCCCTCTCTCTTCCCCTCTCTCCCCCACCCCTTCCCTATCCCTCTGTCCCTCTTCCACCACTCCCGCTACCCCTCCCTCCCTCCCCACTCTTTCATTTCTCACCCACTCTCTCCTCCCCCTCTCCTCACCCCTCTCCCATCCCTCTCTCCCCCACCCCCCTTCCCTCGCTACCCCACCCCCTTCCCCCTATCCCTCTGTACCTCTTCCATCACCGCCGCTACCCCTCTCCTCCTCCCTCCCCACTCTTCCACTTCTCTCCCCCTTCCCCTCCACTCTCCCTCCCCACTCTTTCCCCTCTTTTCCACCCACCCCTCTCTCCCTCCTCCCCTCCCTCCCCATCCCCCCTCCCCCACATATCTCTCCCCATCTCTCACCCCCTAACCCGCTCTCCTTTCCCTCCCAAATCTATCCCGTTCCTCCTCCTCCCTCCCCTCTTCTCACCCCCCCCCCCCCCCCCCCCGCAAACGCCGTTGGGGAAAAAGACCCAACGGGTCTGCACTTGGTCTAGTTAATATATAAAACTCTCGTGCCATCCGACCGACAGCCGTCCGGCGCCCTTCCTGCCTTTCGATTCGTTCCCGCCGTGCGATGTCACAATGTCCGATGCCCGCAGAAGTCCAATCGCGATGCTCGACGCTCGCAGACGTCCAATCGGAATGGATCCATTTACATGTACGGCGGTCGACTGCCTTTCTTCCTTTGATTGCAACTCCGAAACCAGACGCAGAATCGCCGACTTCTTTTCAATTTCGGTAGATATTTCACTTTTCTTTCTAAGTATCCGCTCCTCATTACATTTCGTCGTGTTTAAGTACACGTTTTTAATCAAAGCCCCCACACATGTGACGAGGGGGACACTGAACCACATAATCCCCCACACATGTGACTAGGGGGGGGGCACGGAACCACATAATTATCCACACATGTAACTAGGGGGACACTGAACCACATAATCCCCCACACATGCGACTAGGAGAGACACTGAACCACATAATCCCTCACACATGTGGCTAGGGGGACACTGAACCACATAATCCCCCACACATGCGACTAGGGGAGACACTGAACCACATAATCCCCCACACATGTGACTAGGGGAGACACTGAACCACACAATCCCCCACACATGTGACTAGGGGGACATTGAATCACATAATCCCCCACACATGTGACTAGGGGGACACTGAACCACACAATCCCCCACACATGTGACTAGTGGAGACACTGAACCACACAATCCCCCACACATGTGACTAGGGGGAAACTGAACCACACAATCCCCCACATGTGACTAGGGAAGACACTGAACCACATAATCCCCCACACATGTGACGAGGGGGACACTGAACCACATAATCCCCCACATATGTGACTAGGGGGGACACTGAACCACATAATCCCCCACACATGTGATGAGGGGGACACTGAACCACACAATCCCCCACACATGTGACATGAGTGAAACTGAACCACAAAATCCCCCACACATGTGACATGGGGAGACACTGAACCACATAATCCCCCTCACATGTGACGAGGGGACACTGAACCACACAATCCCCCACACATGTGATGAGGGGGACACTGAACCACACAATCCCCCTCACATGTGATGAGGGGGACACTGAAACACATAATCCCCCACACATGTGACTAGGGGGGGACACTGAACCACATAATCCCTCACACATGTGGCTAGTGGGACACTGAACCACATAATCCCCCACACATGTGACTAGGGGAGACACTGAACTACACAATCCCCCACACATGTGACTAGGGGGACACTGAACCACATAATCCCCCACACATGTGACATGGGGAGACACTGAACCACATAATCCCCCACACATGTGATGAGGGGGGACAGTGAACCACATAATCCCCCACACATGTGACATGGGGAGACACTGAACCACATAATCCCCCACATATGTGACTAGGGGGGACACTGAACCACATAATCCCCCACACATGTGATGAGGGGGACACTGAACCACACAATCCCCCACACATGAGATGAGGGGGACACTGAAACACATAATCCCCCACATATGTGACTAGGGGGGGGGGGGGCACTGAACCACATAATCCCTCACACATGTGACTAGGGGAGACATTGAACCACACAATCCCCCACACATGTGACTAGGGGGACACTGAACCACATAACCCCCCACATATGTGACTAGGGGGGGCACTGAACCACATAATCCTCCACACATGTGACTAGGGGCACAGTGCACCACATAATCCCCCATACATGTGACTAGGGGAGAAACTGCACTACCCAGAGCACTTTGGGACCAATTGAATTAGCGTTGAAATCCTGTGGAAAAAGGCAAGTTCTGGCCTTCAATGTAAAATTCTAAATTGAATGGTGGAAGTCCACCTTTGTCAATACGAGATAAGAACAGTCATTGGAGTAAGTCGTATGTGGGTAAAGGGATGTCTGAAAGGGGACGATTTTAAATTGTGGTTGTGAAATTTAAAGATATGAGGGAATTGAAGGCAATATCTCCAAGTTTGCGGATGACACTAAGCTGGGGGGCAGTGTTAGCTGTGAGGAGGATGCTAGGAGACTGCAAGGTGACTTGGATAGGCTGGGTGAGTGGGCAAATGTTTGGCAGATGCAGTATAATGTGGATAAATGTGAGGTTATCCATTTTGGTGGCAAAAACAGGAAAGCCGACTATTATCTAAATGGTGGCCGATTAGGAAAAGGGGAGATGCAGCGAGACCTGGGTGTCATGGTACACCAGTCATTGGAAGTAGGCATGCAGGTGCAGCAGGCAGTGAAGAAAGCGAATGGTATGTTAGCTTTCATAGCAAAAGGATTTGAGTATAGTAGCAGGGAGGTTCTACTGCAGTTTTACATGGTCTTGGTGAAACCACACCTGGAGTATTGCGTACAGTTTTGGTCTCCAAATCTGAGGAAGGACATTATTGCCATAGAGGGAGTGCAGGCTCAGAAATAGGATTAGTGTACATCAATTCGAAAACGTGTCACTTCCGTGTGAACCTCATTTCTTGCATCAGGTGCACACCCACTGTCAGGGCATCATATGGTCTCCCAATCTGAGGAAAGACATCCTTGCCATAGAGGGAGTACAGAGAAGGTTCACCAGACTGATTCCTGGGATGGCAGGATTTCCATGTGAAGAAAGACTGGATAGACTCGGCTTGTACTCGTTAGAATATAGAAGATTGATGGGGGATCTTATAGAAACTTACAAAATTCTTAAGGGGTTGGACAGGCTAGATGCAAGAAGATTGTTCCCGATGTTGGGGAAGTCCATAACTAGGGGTCACAGTTTAAGGATAAGAGGGACTGAGATGAGAAAAAACATTTTTTCCCACACAGAAAGTGGTGAAACTGTGGAATTCTCTGCCTGCCACAGAAGGCAGTTGAGGCCACAGTTCATTGGCTATATTTAAGAGGGAGTTAGATGTGGCCGGCCCTTGTGGCTAAAGGGATCAGGGGGTATGGAGAGAAGGCAGGTACAGGATAGTGAGTTGGATGATCAGACATGTCCGGCTGCCTTTCTGCCTTTTGATTCGTTTCCATCGTGTGATGTCATAATGCCCAATGCTCGCAGTTGTCCAATCACAGTGCCCAATGCTCGCAGACGTCCAATCGCGATGCCCGACGCTCGCAGATGTCGAATCGGAATGGATCAATTTACATGGACGGCTGTCGACTGCCTTTCTTCCTTTGATTCCCTGCAACTCCGAAACCAGACGCAGAATTCCGACATCTTTTCTTTCACTTTTCTTTCTAAGTATCCGCTCCCCTTTACATTTTGTCGTGATTAAGTACACGTTTTTAATCAAATCCTTCCCCCCCCCCCCCAATATTTCAAAAATAACTGGCTTCTCACCCATAGAATCAGCCCCAGCCCCAGCCCCTGGTGGGCGTTCCATCGTGTGATGTCACAATGCCCGATGCTCACAGATGTCCAATCGGAATGGATTCATTTACATATGCATTTGCAGGACCCCAGCCAATGGTGAACGTTCCATTGTGTGATGTCACAATGCCCAATACTCAAAGGCATTGTTGCCATAGAGGGAGTACAGAGAAGGTTCACCAGACTGATTTCTGGGATGTCAGGACTTTCATATGAAGGAAGACTAGATAGACTCGCCTTGTACTCGCTAGATTTTAGAAGATTGAGGGGGTATCTTATAGAAACTTACAAAATTCTTAAGGGGTTGGACAGGCTAGATGCAGGAAGATTGTTCTAGATGTTGGGGAAGTCCAGAACAAGGGGTCACAGTTTAAGGATAAGGGGTAAATCTTTTAGGACCGAGATGAGAAAAATATTTTTCAGACAGAGAGTGGTGAATCTCTGGAATTCACTGGCACAGAAGGTAGTTGAGGCCAGTTCATTGGCTATATTTAAAAGGGAGTTAGATGTGGCCCTTGTGGCTAAAGGGATCAGGGGGTATGGAGAGAAGGCAGGTACAGGATACTGAGTTGGATGATCAGCCATGATCATATTGAATGGTGGTGCAGGCTCGTAGGGCCGAATGGCCTGCTCCTGCACTTAATTTCTAGGTTTCCCTCACCCCACCCCGCTTCCTCTCCCATCCATCCCTCTCGCCCACACCCCCCTTCCCTCTCTACTCCACCCCTTCCCTCTCTCCCCCGCCCCCTTCCCCCATACCGCTCTGTCCCTCTTCCACCACTCCCCCTACCCCTCCCTCCCCACTCTACCACTTCTCTCCCCTTACCCCACCCCTCATCCTCCTCCACCCCTCTCACTTCCCTTCCCCTACCCCTCTGTTCCTCTTCCACCATCCCCGTCCTCTTCCACCACTCCCGCTACCCCTCCCTCCCCACTCCTCTCCCGCTCTCCCTCTCCTCATCCCTCCCCCACCCCCCTTCCCTCTCTCCCCCACCCCCTTTCCCTCTCTAACCCACCCCCTACCCTCTCTCCCCCACCCCCTACACATCTGTCCCTCTTCCATCAGTCCCCCTGCCCCTCTCCTCCTCCCTCCCCACTCTTCCTCTTCTCTCCCCCCTTCCCCCTCCTCTCCCCCCACTCCTTCCACTCCCCCCCCACCCCTCTCCCCCTCCCTCCATCCCCACCCCCCCGTCCCCCACGTCTCTCCCCCCAACCCCCTCTCTCACCTCTTACCCCGCTCTCCTTTCCCTCACAAATCTGTCCCGTTTCCTCCTCCTCTCCCCTCCCTCCCCTCTTCTCACCTCCCCTCCCCCCACCGGTGTGTTTGGGTAGTGGTTAATGTGAGTGTGATGCCGCAGCCCCCTCCCCCGCAAAGGCGCGTTGGGGAAACACTGAACCACACAATCCCCCACACATGTGACAAGGGGGACACTGAACCACACAATCCCCCACACATGTGACTAGGGGGACACTGAACCACATAATCCCCCACACATATGACTAGGGGAGACACTGAACCACATAATCCCTCACACATGTGACTAGGGGGGGGCACTGAACCACATAATCCCCCACACATGTGACGAGGGGGACACGGAACCACCCCATCAGCTGTTGACGCCGGGTCCCATTTTTGCTGTGAAAGCTTTTCCAGAACATTCTTCCCCAACGGTCATTCGGACACCGTTTCTCGACAGCGAAGTTTGAATTCTCAACGTTCCATCTAAACGCTGGATTTCTGCCCGTTTTTTAATTTTTCATTTGTTTCGAAAATCTATTTATAATTTCGATTCACACTTTTTTCAAAAGGTAAACGTCGACGATTGATTCAATATTCATTTATATTTGAATAATTCTTGTTATTTAGAGTTCTCCGTTATTCTCGCCGCCAAATGAACACATTTCCCCGTTTGTTGTATTCTCTCTTGTTTTGAAACTTCTCCATTTATCCAGTTGAAGAGGGAATTACTTTTGTTTTAAAACTTTGCCGTTATATTCTTTACCGATTTCCACAGCCGTGTTTTTCAAATGTTATCTTTATTGTAATTTAATTCATTTTGAACAGATAATTGCCTGACTGTTGAAAACCCTTGCGCTTATTTGATCTGCTGATTTAGACAAGTTATCATTTTAGTTCATTTTTTGATTTTCATTGTTTAACTTTCATTTACATTGGACAAGTAATTACAAAAATGCTTTAAAACTAAAATTAAAAATCCTTATGTTTTATAATTCTCTCTTTATTTCGATTTACATCATTTTTAACAGCTTTAAGCAAAGATCCTACAGGGAGGTTTCACGGCAGTGGGGTCACGACCCACGACCCATGACCCGTACTGTTGCTACACTACGCCAAGTGGAGGACACGCGATGAACTGCAGGTTGGCATTTACCATTGTTTCCAGCGTAGCGGGCCCGTTAAAACTGCGCTGTAAATAATGATGGAAATCTGGATGAGCATGAGAGACATTTAGCCGACTTCACAATTCCAAAACTGAGGAGAAATGACGGTAGATAGAAGTGAGAGCTCAAGGGACAACAGACAGAGTGATTGGCGAACATTGGCCGTTTGCTCACTGCATTTCATCAACACTAAAGCATTATTTGTGTTTTTTCTTGATTCCTTTGGCATCTAAAACGTTTCAGAAGTGATAAATCTGGCTGTCATTACTTTAAATCGACCATGGTTCTCATGGGTTTTTACATACATCATGAAAACGCACCTGAAGAAAAATTTACAGGCAGATTTATCACTTCTGAGTATTTTTAGATACCAAAGGAATCAAGAAAAAACACGAATAATACCTTACTGTTGATGAAATGCAGTGAGCAAACGGAGAATGTTCGCCAAGCGCTCTGGCTCTTGTTGTCCCTTCAGCTCACGTTTCTATCTATCGTCATTTCCCCTCACTTTTGGAATTCTGAAACGTGATAATTCCCAATATTTTCAATGTTTACCAAGCACTTTAGCTGTAGTCCCTTCAGTTCTCGCTTCTCTATACCATCATTTCGCTTCACGTTTGGAATTCTGAAGTTGGGTACATGTCTCTCATACTAACCCCGACTCCCAATATTTTTTTCAGTGTAACAATTCAACATTTTGGCGGTTTTTAACAGGTAGGAAAGTACGCGTATCTAGCATTAATAACATATACCGGAAGTGACGTATGTCCTCCAGTTGGATTTAGCGGCTCCGTGCGTCGAGCCCTATGACCCGGTGACCTTACGTAAGAACCCACTCAATCTTCTAAATTCTAGCGAGTACAAACTGAGCCTATCCAATCTTTCTTGATATGAAAGTCCTGACATCCCAGGAACCAGTCTGATGAACCTTCTCTGTACTACCTCTGTGGCAAGAATGTCCTTCCTCAGATTAGGAGACCAAAACTGTACGCAATACTCCAGGTGTGGTCTCCGCAAAACCCTGTACAACTGCAGTAGAACCTCCCTGCTCTTATACTCAAAACTCATGTACAGAGGTACAGTGAAATGCTTTGTTGTGCACACAGAAGTGTAAAATCATACAGCAGACATCAACTAGGCAGCACACAAGAGTTGCTGTGTTAATCAGTTTTATCTGCAATCCAGGCCTGCCGCTGCACGTGGCCACAAACTCCCCCCCCCTCCCCTCCGCTAGGCCCCCTTTGTTGATGGTTCCACTTTTGTTATTGGCGACCTCCCCTGGGTCCCTCTGCTTCTTGGTGGCCCTCTGCCGGATCCCACCTTTGTCGGCAGTAACCTCACTGGGTCACTTTGGTTTCAGTGGACATCTGCCTGGTCTCACCTTTGTTCTCAGTGTCCTCCAGGCCAAGTCCCTCCTCTCCTGTAGTCCTGCACCTTGAATGGGCCAACATTCCCTCTTCAACATTTCCACTGATCTGGAAGGCCAACAATTTTGGGCAGAGCAAAGAGATGAAGAAATAATAATGTCGCCTGCACAACAAATAATAAAGTTCTAGCCTGCCCAATCTATTCCTATAGCTCATGCCTCAGGTATTGGAAACATCCGCATACATCTCCTTTGCACAACCTTCCATCTTAATGCCACCTTTTCTGAAATCGGGTGACTAAACTGAACGGATTACACGTGCAGCCAATGTCTTGTACAACTGTAACCTATGTTCCAACTCCTATATTAATTTTCCCGAATGATGAAGGTCAGCGTGCCTAAAGCCACCTTCACCACTGTCCATCCGTGATCCCATTTTTTTGGAATTAAGTACGTGTACTGGATACTCTCCAAGGCGTTTCCGGTCAACATGAAGGCCCCATCCTGGTTTAACCACAAACCACACTGAATTAATTTCTACAAATGAGACAGTAGTGGGCCCAAAACGGACCCCAAATGGCACCATTCACAGGCCTCCAGTCCGTAAAACAACCTCCACAATCACTCTGCTTCCAGCCATCCAGCCAATTCCAGTTAGGCATCTCCACGTACGATGTAACCTAACACAGAATCGTTTTGGTTGAAATTTGTATAGACTCAAGCCCATCAACCTTCTCAGTTACATCTTAAAAGGTGAGCATCAAATGTGTGAAAGACGACCTCTAAAGACAAAACCATGCTGACTATCCCCAATGTCTGCAATTTATTCACTGACTTTCAACATTGGCCTTAGATACATCTAATCACAGTCCGCAGAAATGTACTAATCTTCATACAGTTAATGACACCCAGCACCACCTCGACAGTAATACAACTGCAATCAAGACATCAAGTCTTTCTTCATGGTAAATACAAATGAAGACCTTGCCCATCTCCTGCCCAGCTCTACACAAAGATGACCACTTTCACTCTCCAGTTACCCTTTTTTCTTTAATATATTTGTAAAATCTATTTGGCTCCTCCTTAATTAAACTACTACAATGCACACCATTTTTTCCCACCTGATTTTAAGTATGCTCCTCAACCTATCACACTTCTCCCAGGAAAGCATTGATATGAGCAGCCTATACCTAACCCATGTCCAATTTTCCCTAACCGGAGCTTCAATTTCTCTCATCATCCTGTGTTTCTTAGTCTTACTTCACTAACAACATGCATATAGAAACATAGAACTTAGGTGCAGGAGTAGTCCATTCGGCACTTCGAGCCTGCACCGCCATTCAATATGATCATGGCTGATCATCCAACTCAGTATCCCGTACCTGCCTTCTTTCCATGCCCTCTGATCCCCTTAGCCACAAGGGCCACATCTAACTCCCTCTTAAATATAGCCTCGACTACCCTCTGCGGCAGAGAGTTCCAGAGACTCACCACTCTCTGTGTGAATAAAGTTCTTCTCATCTCGGTTTTAAAGGATTTCCCCCTTATCCTTAAACTGTGACCCCTTGTCCTGGACTTCCCCAAAATCGGGAGCAATCTTCCTGCATCTAGCCTGTCCAACCCCTTAAGAATGTTGTAAGTTTCTATAAGATCCCCTAAATTCTAGAGAGCATAAACCAAGTCTATCCAGTCTTTCTTCATAAGACAGTCCTGACATCCCAGGAATCAGTCTGGTGAACCTTCTCTGCACTCCCTCTATGGCAATAATGTCCTTCCTCAGATTTGGAGACCAAAACTGTACGCAATACTCCAGGTGTGGTTTCACCAAGACCCTGTGCAACTGCAGTAGAACCTCCCTGCTACTATACTCAAATCCTTTTGCTATGAACGCTAACATACCATTCGCTTTCTTCACTGCCTGCTGCACCTGCATGCCTACTTCCAATGACTGGTGTACCATGACACCCAGGTCTCGCTGCATCTCCCCTTTTCCTAGTCGGCCACCATTTAGATAATAGTCGGCTTTCCTGTTTTTGCCACCAAAATGGATAACCTCACATTTATCCACATTATACTGCATCTGCCAAACATTTGCCCACTCACCCAGCCTATCCAAGTCACCTTGCAGTCTCCTAGCATCCTCCTCACAGCTAACACTGCCCCCCAGCTTAGTGTCATCCGCAAACTTGGAGATATTGCCTTCAATTCCCTCATATCTTTAAATTTCACAACCACAATTTAAAATCGTCCTCTTTCAGACATCCCTTTACCCACATACGACTTACTCCAATGACTGTTCTTATATCGTATTGACAAAGGTGGACTTCCACCATTCAATTTAGAATTTTACATTGAAGGCCAGAACTGTCCTTTTTCCACAGGATTTCAACGCTAATTCAATTGGCGTCATTGGTCCCAAAGTGCTCTTCCACCGACATCTCAGTTCAAACTGTCTGAATACAACTTTGGATTCTGCCCCCCAGACAATCAGCATAAACCCTCCTTTGCAGCCCATTCAAAACTGACCACCAGGATGATATTTTCCGTCCAGTTCAACCACTTATATCCCTGAAAAAATCCAAATTTTCCAAATATCTGAATCTGCGACCCCTGCACCAACTGCTCAGTCATTCATTAATTTTAACTGTACGTGCATTAACGTCACATGTACCGAAGTACTGTGAAAAGCCTGGGTTTGCATGTAATTCACACAGATCAGATACACTACACACACATACAATCAGTTGAAACTCAAGAACAGATGGAACAAAGGTAGAGATACGGAGAACAGAATGCAGTTCACAGCATTGCAGTGCATCAGTTCCCTAGAGTAAATCCATTGTCCTTGATAGGGTAGATGTAAATAGGTAAAAAGGGAAATTGGGAGAACAGGAATATATCCCCAGCTTCTGAGCGGTTCGTTCACTAATTCGATAAGAGCGTGGAATAAGCTGCCCCTGAATCTGGTGCTATGATATCTCCAGATAAGCAATGTAAAATGTGTTTGCTTATTACTTTGAGATAATCTGATAATTGTGTTCAGAGTATTCCTGATTTTGGCCTTTCAGTTCTCTGCCAAAATTATGATCACTTTTCTACCAGTATACGTAGATGATTAGTCAGCATGTTAGGCGGAGAAATTCCATTTCAAATTTAATCCTGATAAGGGCAAGTTGACACGTGTTGGAGGGATAAATAAAACCAGCATATTCACCATGAATTGCAAGGGTCTAGAGACCACTGAGAAACACTCAGATCCCTAAAGTCAGCAGCACACACGAAGCTGGCATTTAGCATTCTTGACATCAGCTGCAGCACAGAATGCAAGTGCAGTGACGCCTTGTTACCATTTTGTAAACGTTTAGTTAGAGATACAGCACGGAAACAGGCCCTCCCGGCCCACTGGGTCCGCATGCACCAGCGATCCCCGCACATTAACACTATCCTAGAACTGCCATGGACCAATTTTACATTTACCAAGTTGATTAACCTACATCCATGTACTTTGGAGTGTGGGAGGAAACCGAAGGTCTCGGAGAAAACCGACGCAGGCCACGACTTCGTACAAACTCCGTACAGACAGCACCCAGAGTCAGGATCGAACCCGGGTCTCCGGTGCTTCTTTCGCAAGGCTGCGCTTGGAATGAATATTTCAAGTATCAGGAGAGTGGAGTGATTTAAGTCATCGTCCTTGAAGCTGGGCCAGACATGCAGTGATCTAATAGAGGTACAGAATACTATTAGAACAGTAGGGTCAATGGAGAATATAGTTCTCTCCATAGTAGAGGTGGTTAACATCTGGGGGCATCGATTCAATGCAGAGACCATGGGGTTTAGAGGATGATCCTTCAGGGTGAATCTTGCAGCGTTGATGGCTATAGTCTGGGACACACTGTCTGAGGTGGTGTTGGAGGCAGGTACTCTGTCACAACATTGTAGGAGCACATGGATGTCCATTCGAACAGTAAATGGTAGTAGGCGACAGGCTCAGAAATGGGATTAGTGTAGATCAATTCGAAAACGTGTCAAAGACTCATTTCTGCGCACAATCTTATTCTGGACACTGATAATCTGACTTAACTTTTTTGGCAACTCAAATCATATGTTTCCAGAAAGTGTGTTAATTTACCAAACAATTCCTGCATCCGCCCACTGACGGTGTTGTCCCTGTAGATGTCTACACTCTGGGCTCACCCCTTCCCTATTCCGACTTCAGTGTGAACCTCATTTCTTGCATCAGGTGCACACCAACTGTCAGGGCATCATATGGTCTCCCAATCTGAGGAAAGACATCCTTGCCATAGAGGGAGTACAGAGAAGGTTCACCAGACTGATTCCTGGGATGGCAGGATTTCCATGTGAAGAAAGACTGGATAGACTCGGCTTGTACTCGCTAGAATATAGAAGACTGAGGGGGGATCTTATAGACACTTACCACATTCTTAAGGGGTTGGACAGGCTAGATGCAGGAAGATTGTTCCCGATGTTGGGGAAGTCCAGAACTAGGGGTCACAGTTTAAGGATAAGAGGGACTGAGATGAGAAAAACATTTTTCCCACACAGAAAGTGGTGAAACTGTGGAATGCTCTGCCTGCCACAGAAGGTAGTTGAGGCCACAGTTCATTGGGTATATTTAAGATGGAGTTAGATGTGGCCGGCCCTTGTGGCTTAGTAATAATAATAATAATATTGTTTATTTATATAGCACTTTTCAACAAAATCAATTTGAACCAAAGAGCTTTACAGAGATTGATTAAACTAATTGAACAGATTAAATGTCAATAAATCCATACAAAACAAAAAAGAGAAAAAGGAAAAAAGACACAGAACAGTACACTATAGAAATCAACAAGAAACGTCCCCCACAGCAGAATTCACTGTGAGGGAAGGCACTAAAAATATCCAGTTCTCCCCCTCATAGTCCACCCGAGGTCAGGGTCTATATCTGGCCTCCTCAGCCAACCCGGTGTTTTCAGGCCCTCTTGCCGCGAAGCTGGATCATCGGCGTCTGGTGAACATCCTCAGTGGCCTGGACTGAAGCGGCCGCTTCCTCCCCGAAGACTGCAATGTCCAAAGTTCACAGGCCGCGCCGGCCGGACCTCCGACTCTGGCGATCTCGGAACACAGGCTCCGCGGTGTTTTAAAGCCAGTGCCGCCCGCCCGCAGCTGGAGGCTCTGCAGCCGCAGCTTAACGATGTCGCAGTCGGCGGTCACAGCGCCCCGGAGCTTACCGCAAGGCGACCCGGTAAGGCATCGCCCGCTCCATGTTGGTGTCCCAGCAACTGCACCGCCGGCGAAGCTGTAGTCCCGGCAGGAAACGCCGCTCCAGCGCTGCTCCAGCTCGATGGTAGGCCGCACAGAGAGGACGAAGATGCGGTTCGGAGGAATACCGAATCTCCGACCAGGTAGGACTGGGGTTAAAATAGTTTCCCCCTTCTCCTCCCCCACCCACCACATAAAAGAAGACCTCCAAGATACATTTTGTACGGACAGGACTAAAAATAAAAATAAAAAAGGGTGAAAGGACGGACTGCATGAGGAGCAGCCATACACAACGGCGCATCACCCCCGCAGTCCGCCGTCTAAAGGGATCAGGGAGAGAAGGCAGGTACAGGATACTGAGTTGGATGATCAGACATGATTATATTGAATGGCGGTGTAGGCTCGAAGTGCCGAATGGCCTCTACTCTTGCACCTATTGTCTATGGTTCTCTAATTTCTTGTTAGCAAGAAAAAATCTGACTTTGGAAGGTTTAATTTGTTGCTTAATTGTTCAAATTACAGTGTTGCCCTTAAACAGGTTCTTGAAGGGCACAAAACCCTACCTATGCCATTCTTTAATGACAGGGTCCTGAGTTGGTGTTTTAAAAAGGTGGTCTGATGCAATAGGGCTCAGTAGAGAAAAGTAACGCAACTCAAAACATTTCCTGAATTGAACCCATATCAATAATGTTTTATTATTAATTATTAATGCTTTATGTGTCAATCGTAACTGTCACTGTAGGAGTCGCTTGCGTGACGCACAGCGGTATCTGGGGGTCCTTGTTCATCTATCTATCTATCTATCTATCTATCTATCTATCTATCTATCTATCTATCTATCTATCTATCTATCTATCTATCTATCTATCTATCTATCTATCTATCTATCTATCTATCTATCTATCTATCTATCTATCTATCTATCTATCTATCTATAAAACTCTCGCCCCATCCGACCGCCTGCCGTCCGGAGCCCTTCCTGCCTTTCGACTCGTTCCCGCCGTGCGATGTCACAATGCTCGATGCTCGCGGACGTCCAATCGCGATGCCCGACGCTCGCAGACGTCCAATCGGAATGGAACCATTTGCATGTACGGCTTCCGGCCGCGTTTCTTCCTTTGATTCCCTGCAACTCCGAAACCAGACGAAGAATCGCCGACATCTTTTCCATTTCGGTAGAGATTTCGCTTTTCTTTAAAAGTATCCGGTCCTCATTACATTTCGTCGTGATTAAGTACACGTTTTTAATCAAATCCTTCACCCCCCCCCCCCCCCCCCACCTCAATATTTCAAAAATAAACTGGCTTCTCACCCATAGAAGCAGCCCCAGACCCAGCCCCAGCCCCTGGTGAACGTCCCATCGTGTGATGTCACAATGCCTGATGCTCACAGTTATCCAATCGTAATGGATTCATTTACATATGCCTTTGCAGGAGCCCCAGCCCATGATGGACGTTCCATTCCATCGTGTGATGTCACAATGTCCAATGCTCAAATACATTGTTGCCATAGACAATTCTTCACTAACCGTCATTCTGACTTTGCTTGTGAAGAGAAAAGTCCTGAATTGCATTTGTCTGATGCAGGAAGATTGTTCCAGATGTTGGGGAAATCCAGGGCAAGCGGGACACAGTTTAAGGATAAAGGGGAAATCCTTTAGTACTGAGATGAGGAAAACATTTTTCACACAGATAGTGGTGAGTCTCCGGAACTCTCTGCCACAGAAGGTAGTTGAGGCCAGTTCATTGGCTATATTTAAGAGGGAGGTAGATGTGGCCCTTGTGGCTAAAGGGATCAGGGGGTATGGGGAGAAGGCAGGTACGGGATACTGAGTTGGATGATCAGCCATGATCATATTGAATGGTGGTTCAAGCTCGAAGGTCCGATTGGCCTACCCCTGCACTTAATTTCTATGTTTCCCTCTCCTCACCCTTCTCCCTCTCTCCCCCACCCCCCTTTCCCAACCCCTCTGTCCCTCTTCCACTACTCCCCCTACCCCTCCCTACTCTTCCACTTCTATCCCCTTACCCCACCCATCTCCCTCCCCCACCCCTCTCCCTCCCCCACCCTTCTCCCTTCCCCTCTCTCCCCCACCCCTTCCCCTACCCCTCTGTCCCTCTTCCACCACTCCCGCTACCCCTCTACCCCTCCCTCCCTTCCCACTCTCCCCCTTCTCTCCGCCCCCTCTCCCTCTCCTCACCCCTCTCCCTCTCCCATCCCTCTACCCCACCCCCTTCCCTCTCTACCCCACCCCGTTCCCTCTCTCCCCCCTCCCCCTTCCCCTATCCCTCTTTCATCACTCCTCCTACCCCTCTCCTTCTCCTTTCCCACTCTTCCATTTCTCTCCCCTTTCCCCTCCACTCTCCCTCCCCACTCTTTCCCCTCTCTACCCCCCACCCCTCTCCTCCTCCCCTCCCTCCCCATCCCCACTCCCCCACATCTCTCTCACCCCCTACCCGCACTCCTTTCCCTCCCAAATCGATCCCGTTTCCTCCTCCTCCTCTCCCCTCCCTCCCCTCTTCTCACACCCCCCCCCCCCGCAACCGCCATTTTGTCGTGTTTATGTACACATTTTTAATCAAATCCTTCTTCCCCCCCTTCCCAATATTTCAAAATAAACTGGCATCTCACCCATAGAATCAGCCCCAGCCCCAGCCCCTGGGTAACGTTCCATCGTGTGATGTCACAATGCCCAATGTTCACATATGTCCAATCGGAATGTATCCATTTACATATGCCTTTGCAGGAGCCCCAGCACCTGGTGAACGTTCCATCGTGTGATGTCACAATGTCCAATGCTCAAAGACATTCTTGCCATAGAGGGAGTACAGAGAAGGTTCACCAGACTAATTCCTGGGATGTCAGGACTTTCATATGAAGAAAGACTAGATAGGCTCGGCTTGTACTCGCTTGAATTAAGAAGAATGAGGGCAGATCTTATAGAAACGTACAAAATTCTTAAGGGGTTGGACAGGCTAGATGCAGGAAGAGTGTTCCAGATGTTGGGGAATTCCAGAACAAGGGGTCACAGTTTAAAGATAAGGGGGAAATCCTTTAGGACAGAGATGCGAAAAACATTTTTCACACAGAGAGCGGTGAATCTCTGGAATTCTCTGCCACAGAAGGTAGTTACGCTCAGAGTCTACGCTCGTTTCGAGAGGGGCAACACCACTCCAGGTCTGCCGACTATCGACAATACCGACAGCGGGCTGGCTACCGAAGCTGAAGGGAGGAATATTCACACATTCTCGCAGTCCGAGCACGACGTGAGGAGGGCACTGACACGGGTGAACACGAGAAAAGCTGCAGGCCCCGATGGCATCTCGGGGCGAGTACTCAAGTCCTGTGCTACGCAGCTAGCTCCAGTGCTCACTACAATATTCAACCTCTCCCTGGACAAGTCCGTGGTCCCTGCCTGCTTCAAAAAATCTATCATTGTACCGGTACCAAAAAATGCCTCCCCAGCCTGCCTGAATGACTACCGTCCGGTGGCCCTTACCTCGGTAGTCATGAAATGCTTTGAGAGGCTGGTGAATAATCACATCTGCGCCTTCCTCCCTCGGAACATGGACCCGTTGCAGTTCGCATAGCGTCCGAACAGGTCCACGGACGATGCGGTCTCCCAGGTCTTGCACACCGCTCTCTCCCATCTGGACAGCCAGAAGGGGGGCTACGTGAGGATGCTGTTCATAGACTACAGTTCAGCCTTCAACACGATAGACCCCACCAGACATGCCGGGAAGCTACGGGATTTGGGGCTCAACACCTCCCTGTGTGCCTGGGTCCTGGACTTTCTCACCGCCAGGCCCCAGGTAGTCAAGATGGGAGGGAATACATCGAAATCCCTCACCCTGAGCACAGGATCGCCCCAGAGTTGCGTCCTCAGCCCCCTATTGTACTCCCTGTACACACATGACTGTGTGGCTAGGTTCAGCTCCAATTCAATAATTAAGTTTGCTGATGACACTGTGGTGGTGGGCCTGATCTCAGACAATGATGAGAAGGCCTACCGGGAGGAGGTGGCTGATCTAGCACTCTGGTGCCAGGAGAACAGCCTCCTCTTGAACATCAAAAAAACGAAGGAGCTGATCATGGACTTTAGGAGGGCACATCATCCGAGGACGTACACTCCATTGAGTATAAATGGGGATCCTGTGGATAGGGTGAACTGTTTTAAATATCTGGGAGTCCACATCTCTGAGGATATGATATGGTCATCACACGCCTCAGCACTGGTGAGTAAGGCAAGGCAGCGCCTTTACCACCTTAGGCAATTGAGGAAATTCAGAGTGTCTCCGAGGATCCTCCAGTGCTTCTACGCAGCGGCGGTGGAAAGCATCTTGTCCGGGAACATTACCATCTGGTTTGGGAATTGCTCTGCCAAGAACAAGAAGGCTCTGCAGAGAGTAGTGCGTTCGACCGAACGCACTATGGGAACTTCACTCACCCCACTGCAGGAACTATACAACAGGAGGTGCAACTCCAGAGCAAACAAAATCATGAGAGACCTCTTCCACCCCTGCAACGGACTGTTCCAGCCACTACGGTCAGGCAAACGCCTCCGTCGCCATGCAGTGAGAACGGAGAGGTTGAGAAGGAGTTTCTTCCCAGAGGCAATTCGGACTGTAAACGCCCATCTCACCAGGGACTAACTCTACAGAACGTTTTTCCTTCTATTATTTATTATGTAAAAGAATATGTGTGTTATGATTGTGTTTATAATTTGTTTGGTTGTTTTCTTGTTTGTCTTTTGCACAAAAGTCCGCGAGCATTGCCACTTTCATTTCACTGCACATCTCGTATGTGTATGTGACAAATAAACTTGACTTGACTTGACTTGACTAGTTGAGGCCAGTTCATTGGCTATATTTAAGAGGGAGTTAGATGTGGCCCTTGTGGCCAAAGGGATCAGGGGTTTGGAGAGAAGGCAGGTACAGGATACTGAGTTGGATGATCAGCCATGATCATATTGAATGGTGGTGCAGGCTCGAAAGGCCGAATGGCCTACTACTGCACAATTTCTATGTTTCCCTCTCCTCACCCCTCTCCCTCTCCTCACCCCTCTCCCTCTCTCCCTCTCCCCCCCTCCCTCCCTCCCCACCCCCCCCTCCCCCACATCTCTCTCCCCATCCCCCTCTCTCACCCCCTACCCCGCTCTCCTTTCCCTCCCAAATCTGTCATGTTTCCTCCTCCTCCTCTCCCCTCCCTCCCCTCTTCTCACCACCCCCCTCCCCCCAGTTTGGGGGTGGTTAATTTGAGTGTGATGCCGCAGCCCCCACTCCCACCCCCCCGCCCGCAAACGCTGTTGGGGAAAGAGACCCAACGGGTCTGCACTTGGTCTAGTGTATATATATATAACTCTCGCCCCATCCGACCGCCTGCCATCCGGAGCCCTTCCTGCGTTTCGATTCGTTCCCGCCGTGCGATGTCACAATGCCCGATGCTCGCGGACGTCCAATCGCGATGCCCGCCGCTCGCAGACGTCCAATCGGAATGGATCCATTTGCATGTACGGCATCCGGCCGCATTTCTTCCTTTGATTCACTGCAACTCCTAAACCGGACGCAGAATCGCCGACATCTTTTCCATTTCGGTAGATATTTCGCTTTTCTTTCTAAGTATCTGCTCCTCATTACATTTTGTCGTGCTTAAGTACGCTTTTTTAATCAAATCCTTCACCCCCCCCCCACCTCAGTATTTCAAATATAAACTGGCTTCTCACCCATAGAAGCAGCACCAGCCCCAGCCCCTGGTGAACGTTCCATCGTGTGATGTCACAATGCCTGATGCTCACAGATGTCCAATCGTAATGGATTCATTTACATATGCCTTTGCAGGAGACCCAGCCCCTGGTGAACGTTCCATTGTGTGATGTCACAATGTCCAATGCTCAAATACATTGTTGCCATAGAGGGAGTACAGAGAAGGTTCACCAGACTGATTACTGGGATGTCAAGACTTCCATATGAATAAAGACTGGATAGACTCGCCTTGTACTCGCTAGATTTTAGAAGATTGAGGGGGTATCTTATAGAAACGTATAAAATTCTTAAGGGGTTGGACAGGCTAGATGCAGGAAGATTGTTCCCGATGTTGGGGAAGTCCAGGACAAGCGGAACACAGTTTAAAGATGAAGGGGAAATCCTTTAGGAGAGAGATGAGAAAAACATTTTTCACACAGAGAGTGGTGAATCCCTGGAATTCTCTGCCACAGAAGGTAGTTGAGGTCAGTTCATTGGCTATATTTAAGAGGGAGTTAGATGGTGCCCTTGTGGCTAAAGGGATCAGGGGGTACGGAGAGAAGGCAGGTACAGGATACTGAGTTGGAGGATCAGCCATGATCATATTGAATGGTGGTGCAGGCTAGAAGGGCCGAATGGCCTACTCCTGCACTTAATTTCTATGTTTCCATCTCCTCAACCCTCTCCCTCTCCCACCAACCTCTCTCTCCCCCACCCCCTTCCTCTCTTCCACCACCCCCTTCCCTCTACCCCTCTGTCCTTCTTTCACCACTACCCCTACCCTCCCTCCCCACTCTTCCACTTCTATCCCCCTACCCCACGCCTCTCCCACCCCCACCCCTCTCTCCTCCCCTCCCTTCTCCTCTCCCCCACCCCTTCCCCTACTCCTCTGTCCCTCTTCCACCACTCCCCCGTCCCTCTTCTACCACTCCTGCTAACGCTCCCTCCCTCACCACTCTGTCACCTCTCTCCCACTCTCTCCTCCCCCCTCCTCAGCCCTCTCCCATCCCTCTCTTCCCCACCCCCTTCCCTCTCTACCCCACCCCCTTCCCTCTCACCCCCCAACCCCTTCCCCCTATCCCTCTGTCCCTCTTCCATCACTCCCGCTACCCCTCTCCTCCTCCCTCCCCACGCGTCCACTTCCTCCCTCTCCCCCTCCACTCTCCCTCCCCACTCTTTCCCCTCTTTTCCCCCACCCCTCACCCCATCCCTCCCTCCTCCCCTCCCTCCCGAGCCCCCCTCCCCCACATCTCTCACCCCATCCCTCACCCCCTACCCTGCTCTCCTTTCCCTCCCAAATCTATCCCGTGTCCTCCTCCCTCCCCCTGCCTCCCCTCACGCCCCACCCCCCCACCCCCCCCCCCCCCCCCCCCCGCATACGCTGTTGGGGAAACAGACCCAACGGGTCTGCACTTGGTCTACTATATCTATAAAACTCTGGGGCTATCCGTCCGGCTGCCGTCCGGGTCCCTTTCTGCCTTTTGATTCGTGCCCGATACTCGCAGATGTCCAATCGGAATGGCCGATGCTCGCAGATGTCCAATCGGAATGGATCCATTTGCATGTACGGCTGCCAGCTGCATTTCTTCCTTTGATTCATTGCCACGCCCAATACAGACGCTCAATCTTCGAGATCTTTTCCATTTCGGTAGAGATTTCGCTTTTCTTTCTAAGTATCCACGCCTCATTACATTTCGTCGTGTTGAAGTACACGGTTTTAATCAAATCCTCCCCCCCCCCCACCCCCAAGTATTTCAAAAATAAACTGGCTTCTCCATTTACATGTCAGCTTCCAACACACTTCGAAACAAACTTGCAAGACAGGAACACTCTGAACGTTTCACTGCTGTAGCAGGCAGGGTCAAAGATCCTAGAGGAGCAAGATAGACCACTCCTTCGAAATCCAATGGACTGGCGGGTAGTACGTGACGGAACGTCACGGCCGCCATTTTTCAATGCGACACGCGACTTCCGGTATGCCACCCGCTGTGATCCAAAGCAAAGATTATAGAGCTCCGCTATAATCTTTGATCCAAAGCAAAGATCCTCGAGTATCTTGTAGCGGGAACAGCCCCCTCCTTTGCGTAGTTTCCCTTGCATTGTATTGCTTTAACGCACACTGCACAAAATTAAATTTAACGTATACATATTATATATATTTATATGAATGTGTGTCTGTGTGTGAGAGGCAAGTTAGAGATAGTTAAGTTTATTCTCATGGATCAGAAGCAACTTTGATTTAAATAATCACTATTAATTTATTTGTCTTGTAAGATGATATACATAAACCATAAAGGCAATTATATATATAATTGTATAGTAATAATATATATATGCATATATATATTTATACACACATATATATACACATACATATATACACACATACATATATACTAGTACATACATACATACGTATACATATGCACACATACAAATACACACATACATATGGATACATTTATATGCATACATACACACATATAAACATATATATACATACATATATACACACATATACATATACATGCATATATACACATACATGCATATATATACACATACATATATATTTATACATATGATTAACATGTAGAGGAACCAACGAGAGAGCAGGCTATTTTAGACTGGGTATTGAGTAATGAGGAAGGGTTAGTTAGCAATCTTGTTGTACGTGCCCCCTTGGGCAAGAGTGACCATAATATGGTTGAGTTCTTCATTAGGCAGGCAGTGACTAGTGGGGTACCGCAAGGCTCAGTGCTGGGACCCCAGCTATTTACAACATATATTAATGATCTGGATGAGGGAATTGAAGGCAATATCTCCAAGTTTGCGGAAGACACTAAGCTGGGGGGCAGTGTTAGCTGTGAGGAGGATGCTAGGAGACTGCAAGGTGACTTGGATAGGCTGGGTGAGTGGGCAAATGTTTGGCAGATGCAGCATAATGTGGATAAATGTGAGGTTATCCATTTTGGTGGCAAAAACAGGAAAGCAGACCATTATCTAAATGGCGGCCGACTAGGAAAAGGGGAGATGCAGCGAGACCTGGGTGTCATGGTACACCAGTCATTGAAAGTAGGCATGCAGGTGCAGCAGGCAGTGAAGAAAGCGAATGGTATGTTAGCTTTCATAGCAAAAGGATTTGAGTATAGGAGCAGGGAGGTTCTACTGCAGTTTTACAGGGTCTTGGTGAGACCACACCTGGCGTATTGCGTACAGTTTTGGTCTCCAAATCTGAGGAAGGACATTATTGCCATAGAGGGAGTGCAGACAAGGTTCACCAGACTGATTCCTGGGATGTCAGGACTGTCTTATGAAGAAAGACTGGACACACTTGGTTTATACTCTCTAGAATTTAGGAGATTGAGAGGGTATCTTATAGAAATTTACAAAATTCTTAAGAGGTTGGACAGACTAGATGCAGGAAGATTGCTCCCGATGTTGGGGAAGTCCAGGACAAGGGGTCACAGCTTAAGGATAAGGGGGAAATCCTTTAAAACCTAGATGAGAAGAACCTTTTTCACACAGAGAGTGGTGAATCTCTGGAACTCTCTGCCGCAGAGGGTAGTCGAGGCCAGTTCATTGGCTATATTTAAGAGGGAGTTAGATGTGGCCCTTGTGGCTAATGGGATCAGAGGGTATGGAGAGAAGGCAGGTACGGGATACTGTGTTGGATGATCAGCCATGATCATATTGAATGGCGGTGCAGGCTCGAAGGGCCGAATGGCCTACTCCTGCACCTAATTTCTATGTTTCTATGTTTCTGTTATTTTCCAACGATCAATAGATTTACGATCAGTTCCTGTGGATTGGAGGATAGCTAATGCTATCCCACTTTTCAAGAAAGGAGCGAGAGAGAAAACGGGGAATTACAGACCAGTTAGCCTTGCTTTGGTGGTGTGAAAGATGCTGGAGTCAATTATTAAAGATGTAATAATGGGGCATTTGGATAGCAGTAAAATGATTAGTCCAAGTCAACATGGATTTATGATTTTACAATGCATTTAAGCCTCTCCCATTTTTATGAGATGAATTCCTGGAATATGTAGGAAGTTTATTGTAACCTAGTGCTACTTGCCTGAACAATGGATGATATATCACTTAAATGCAATTGTTTTCAGTTGTGTGGAGAGACCTGTATATTGAAAATGCGTTTTGCCTCTAATATGTCAATTTACCTTAAATGTAGAAGAGCTTATTAAAATCTTCTTACAAAGACCATTAATTATTTTCTATCTATCCTCTTTTGGAACCAAGGCATAGCGGAGCTGCCAACTCTCACGGAGAGGTAAGGGAGGGAGAGATGGAAGGGAGGGAGAGAGGGAAGGGAGGGAGATCGCGAAGAGAGGGGGAGAGAGAGAGAGAGAGATCGAGAGAAGAGAGGGGAGCGAGAGATCGAGAGGAGGGGATAGAGAGATCGAGAGAAGAGAGGGAGAAGGGGGGAGAGGGAGAAGGGGAAAGGGGGGGACAGGGAGAAGGGGGGAGGAGAAGGGGGGACAGGGACAAGGGGAGAGGGAGAAGGGGGAGAGGGAGAGTGGAACGATAGCACATTATAACGCGCAGCCGTCCCATTCCGACCAAAGATTATAGAGCAGAGCTCCACTAGTATCTTTGATTGCGGCCGCCGCCACCGAACCCACCGACCCACCATTGCACCCAAAGATGATAGAGCAGAGTTGTATAATATTTGATTGCACCCTTTTTCACGGCGGGCTTGTGATCTTTGCTTGTGATGTCTTGTATGTATGTGAGTGTTGTTTGCTATGTCCCTATGTTCGAGGAATATAATGGGTAACAGCCGCCCATTCTCGGACTTGAATCTGAGCTCGAAAAATCTCCTGGTCACTGGACCTAATGTGTCCGCGGGCCATATTGTGGAGACTAATCCCTTACAAAACAAAACCAAAAACGTACAGAAGTGTTAAAATTGTCTTTATTATTGTGGTGAGTAAAGAACTATTAAAAATAAGTCTCATAACTTTCTAATGTACCGACAAACCCAGTTTCCCAATGGCCGTTGATGGGAGAACAGAAAATAACATTTTCACGACAGAATATCGACCGAAAATAATAAAAATATTTTCTCACCTTTCTTTTTTATTGGGGAACCTAAATAATGACAGGTTGGGTCGTTTAGATTTACGATTAGAATACTTGATAGCAGAGCAGTGAGATGAAATTTAGATAAGGACGCCATGACAGTGTGGGGGAAGCCCAATAAATGCCTCGAAAAATGGCGTCGACGATCACACACGTCATACTACGCGTTTTTCGAGGAGTGGTCTATCTTGCTCCTCTAGGATCTTTGGGCAGGGTGGTGCCATTGGATTTTTTTTTTAATCCACTGCTGAGTGAGGCAGGGCAGTGCTGGGATCTTACTTTTGAGAACGGCTTCAGTTCCATTGGAGGAGACGGGTGCATGGTATATTGGGTTGGGGATCACACCATTGGGGGAGCAGCCCCAACGGGTCTGCACTTGGTCTAGTATATATACAAAACTCTCGTCCCATCCGACCGCCTGCCGTACGGGGCCCTTCCTGCCTTTCGATTCGTTCCCGCCATGCGATGTCACAATGCCCGATGCTCGCAGACGTCCAATCGGGATGCACGACGCTCGCAGGTGTCCAATCGGAATCGATCCATTTACATGTACGGCTTCCGGCCGCGTTTCTTCCTTTGATTCCCTGCAACTCCGAAACCAGACGCAGAATCGCCGACATCTTTTCCGTTTCGGCAGAGATTTCACTTTTCTTTCTAAGTATCCGCTCCTCATTACATTTCGTCGTGTTTAAGTACACGTTTTTAATCAAATCCTCCCCCCTCCCAATATTTCAAAAAACAAACTGGCTTCTCACCCATAGAAGCAGCACCAGCCTCAGCCCCTGGTGAACCTTCCATCGTGTGATGTCACAATGCCCAATGTTCACATATGTCCAATCGGATTGGATTCATTTACATATGCCTTTGCAGGAGCCCCAGCCCATGGTGAACGTTCCATCGTGTGATGTCACAATGCCCAATGCTCAAATACATTCTTGCCATAGAGGGAGTTCAGAGAAGGTTCACCAGACTGATTCCTGGGATGTCAGGACTTTCAAATGAAGAAAGACTGGATAGACTCACCTTGTGCTCGCTAGATTTTAGAAGATTGAGGGGGTATCTTATAGAAGCGTTAACATTCTTAAGGGTTGGACAGGCTAGATGCAGGAAGATTGTTCCAGATGTTGGGGACGTCCAAACAAGGGGTCACAGTTTAAAGATAAGGGGGAAATCCTTTAGGACAGAGATGAGAAAAACATATTTCACACAGAGAGTGGTGAATCTCTGGAATTCTCTGCCACAGAAGGTAGTTGAGACCAGTTCATTGGTTATATTTAAGAGGGAGTTAGATGTGGCCCTTGTGGCTAAAGGGATCAGGGGGTATGGAGAGAAGGCAGGTACAGGATACCGAGTTGGATGATCAGCCATGATCATATTGAATGGTGGTGCAGGCTTGAAGGGCCGAACGGCCTACCACTGCACTTAATTTCTATGTTTCTCTCTCCTCACCCCTCTCCCACCCATCCGTCTCTCCCCACCCCCTTCCCTCTCTACCCTACCCCCCCTTCTCTCTCTCCACCCGCCCCCTTCCTCCTACCCCTCTGTCCCTCTTCCATCACTCCCCTACCCCTATCCTCCTCCCTCCACACTCTTCCACGTCTTCCCCTTCCCCCACCACTCTCCCTCCCCACTCTTTCACCTCTCTCCCCCCACCACTCTCCCCCTCTCTCCCTCCCTATCCCCCCACTCCCCCCACATCTCTCTCCCCATCCCCCTCTCTCACCCCCTACCCGCTCTTCTTTTCCTCCCAAATCTATCCCGTTTCCTCCTCCTCCTCTCCCCTTCCTCCACTCTTCCCAACCCCCCCCCCCCCCCCCCCCAACGCCGTTGGGGAAACAGACCCAACGGGTCTGCACTTGGTCTAGTATATCTATAAAACTCTGCGGCTAACCGTCCGGCTGCCGTCCGGATTCCTTTCTGCCTTTTGATTCGTGCCCGATACTCGCAGATGTCCAATCGGAATGGCCGATGCTCGCAGATGTCCAATCGGAATGGATCCATTTGCATGTACGGCTGCCGGCTGCATTTCTTCCTTTGATTCATTGCCACGCGCAATCCACACGCTCAATCTCCGAGATCTTTTCCATTTCGGTAGAGATTTCGCTGTTCTTTCTATGTATCCGCGCCTCATTACATTTCGTCGTGTTGAAGTACACGTTTCTAATCAAATCCTTCTCTCCCCCCCACCCCCCCCCCCCCCCCCCACCCCCAAGTATTTCAAAAATAAACTGGCTTCTCCATTTACATGTCAGCTTCCAACACACTTCAAAAGTTGCAAGACAGGAACACTCTGAATTTTTCACTGCTGCAGCAGGCAGGAAAGGTGCCATTGGATTTATTTTAAATCCACTTCTGAGGGGAGGCAGGGCTGGAATCTTACTTTTGAGAACAGCTTGAGGAGATGGTGCATGGTGGAATATTGGGTCGGGGGATCACACCATTGGGGGAGCAGACCCAACGGGTCTGCACTTGGTCTAGTTCACTCTAAAAAGGAACAGGGATGTGTTAAACTCTCACTGTTTCACCCAGAAAGATCGTCCACCTGCCAGACATTCCTTTGTCACAAACATACAACAGAAGCACAGCGACGTAGTGCAGGAATGGGCCCTCTAGCCCACAACATCCATGACAAACTGAAACTAATCTAATCTGCATACACATGATCCATATCACTTCATTCTCTGATCCGGGTATCGATCTAAAATCCTCTTAAACATCATCATCGTATCTGTCTCCAACACCACCCCTGGCAGCAGATACCAGGCGCCCACCACTCTCCGTGTAACAACTTGCTCCAATAAGAGTTTGCAGGCTCCTATCCAATACCATTGAAGTTATCCTTGCCTCAAATTTTAACTTTAACGTGAGGATCAGTAATCTCCATTTCCATAACCATGTAAAATAGTAAGATTAAACGAGAACTTACCAGTTTGAAGTTTGATCTGTATTTTATGAGGAGTTACGATGAGGGATTACGTGAAGAGCCCGCTCAACACGCATACGCGCCATACTTCAAAGCAGCGGTGTGGAATCACAGATAGACACAGTTATTGAAATAAACATAATAAAGACAAGGAGACATCAGTTTATCAGTTTGATCCATATTATTGAGGGTGGGAGCGGAGGGCATGTAATCCCTCATCGTAACTCGTCATAAAATACAGATCAAACTTCAAACTTGTAAGTTCTCGTTTAATCTTACTATTTTACTTCGGAGTCACGTGAGTGATTCCGTGAAGACTTCAAAGCTCTGTGATTTCAAACCGTGTAACAGTTCATACTTCACTCGCTGCCGAAGTCATTCGAGGGAGGAAGTATGTTATCGTAATCAACCATGAATCTGTTTGTAAAAACAATAATGGTGTTATTAACAACAACAAGACCAAATGCTCCCCCGGGCTTAAATTATATATTTTTTTGCAGATTATTTTTTCAGCTAAGGATACAGGTTCTGTCAGTGGTTTGTTATAAAAGTTTGGAACGTATACTCCCTAGACCACCCTGCAGTAGCCGGGATGTGGCCCATAGGCTCGTCCATTCACTTAGTTACTGACGTGGAAGCTGTCCTGGTGGAATAAGATTGATACACGTTAGTATTTACTCCAGCAACTCCCAGTGCCTGCTTGAGCCACTAGAGGTAGTTTAGCTCGTCACCCGACCATGAGGTTTCGTGTGGCTGACCCATAAGGCTTTTTCCTCTCCCTCGGTATTCCTTATTGTGTCGATGTAGATCTCTATGTGGGTCATGACACATAAAATGGGGTTCCGGTGGGTATGCCCGGAATTTCATGACTGGACCTGATGTTCCTGGTCTGTTCTGTTTGGCCAACCCTTGAATGGGCATGTGACACTATCTGGTGTTATAACCATGTTGTACAATCGCAGTAGATGGGAGAACTGGCTCTTTATGTTGAGGTAAGGCCACCAGCATGTCCATCTTCAGGGTAGGCTGTTCCAGGGTAAGTGACCTGGCTGGTGATCATCCCCTAAGGTATGTCAGGATTTCACTGACATCCAATTTGGGTGTACCTATTTCTGGGGAATCGATTGAATATACCTCTCCTGTATCTGATCACCAGTGAGTGGTACCCTTTACCCTGTTGTTGTGGTACCCAAGTTGAGTAGGCTGACAGAACATTTCCTTCATTGTGGTGAAGATCTGCCAGGAGCTCCAGTACAGTTTTTTGTTGTAGTTGAATGTGTAATTCCTGTTTTGGAACAGTGTCCCATTTCTTGATGTTCCTCAGGTATGTTCCCTAGGATATGCGACGGAGTGCTGTCATCATGTTGATAGTGCTGCTGTTCCAAGCACAGCAGTGGTCTTCCCAATTCTGCAATTCTTTAATGACCATGTCGAGGATCACTGGGAACCATGCCTGTGGACTTGGTCCACTGTAATTTGCGTAGTACCCGACTGATGAAGCCGTAGTACCTATTGGAGAGGTAGAAGGAAGGGAGAAACTAGAGATTAGATCCCCCCCACCCCTCAACACGCGGGAAAGTATCCATCGCCGCTGCCTTGAAATTGGTTTCATGTGACATAGGTTAGTACGTGGTGATTTAATTGAATATAAGGAATCGATATCTGGTGTCGATATTGCTTAGTAATTTCGGCAAATATATTTGGTTTAAATGTTTGTTTACAGTATTTAGCTCACCTGATAGGTAAGTTACTGATGGTCAAACATGTTTGACGCCATACGGTTATCAATTGTTAATAAATTGTCACCTAATATCGATGTTCACCGCCCAAGTGGTTTGGTATATGCCACCACTGTGATGTTGTTAACTTATAAACGAACATGCAAAATTGGTGGATTACTGAGCAAATGCTTCACTATAATTAAGTAAGCTAATATATAACACGTTTAAGGCAATTCACATTGGCACTAAGTATTACAAGCTCAGTAACACATCAGGTCACATAAGATGTTACTCAAAACAGGTGGAAGTGTACAACCATAATCTTTCCTGCCGATAAATTCCATGATAACACTCCAGATTAATCCATTTGCCCCATATTACAGGTATGGAGATAGTTTTGAACACTAGTATCTCAGCTCATAGGAAAGGTACAATGTTCAGTAGCTGGCAATGCTGCTACTATCCCAATAACCTTGCCCACGTAGTTGATTGGTGGTTAATGTTACCATAACTGATAGTCTTAATGAATACTAGATGACAAAGTTGTGGATGGTCAATGTAAATATCTGGATATATGGCAGTGCCCGCTAAATAGCTTAGTAGCTAATGCAGCTAAAGCTGTATCCAAGGAGAGTCTGTCGTTAATATATAGACATGCATGACGGAATGTTTCTTAAGTGTCAGGGCTGGTGATTCTGGATAGCTTTGACTTAAATGCCGCAATGCCATCATGGTTACTCCATCCAGGTAATTGCGGTATAAACTTATATGAGAAGGTACTGAATAGTATTCATCTTCAAGGTTGATGTCTACCATAAAGTATCCTTAGTTCCATGGTAGTAGTTACAAATCCCATAAATGGGTATACCTGGTGAAATACTCAAGTGGTTTATCAATGATGGTGCGACATTCACCGTCGTGGGAGGGTAGACCCCTTGGGGTGCTTGCTGAATTGGTGGCAAGATATTAATTATATTCCCCTTGTATTTATTTTTTGGTATATAACTACCAAGAGTGATAGCTTCCTAACCAGGCGTGATTCACCCACCCTTGTTAGTACAACCCTTCACCTTTATGTGATGGTAGGAACCATACTTATCTGTCTTCATTGTTGTTTTCTTCGGTTTCTGGTTCCCTTGTTCTTGTAGGGACGATGTTTGTTGGGGGGTGGCGCATTTCCATGGGACCTGCTCTGGGCCGTGACCTAAAATGCTACGGGTTTGGCATGCAGGCCCCGAGCTTTCACCAGTACCATGAGGTAGACGCCCTGGTGGACGCGGAGAGGTACTGCTGTCTGGTCTTCTGTGTGGTGCTCATTCCAGACTCTGCCCTCTTGTGCCGAATAGTTTGAACACTTTGTCCAGTTTTTTAGGACTGGTTTGGTAAGTGCCAGGTAGCAGGATCTGTGCTTGTGAGGTCGGCGTTCTCATAGTCCTGTTAATTTCATAGATTGAGGGCAGGTTTGTGACTTCACTTGAGAAGTTATGGGGTATACCGTTGAACAGTAGGGTCAGGTGTTTTGACATACTACCCTGCCCTTCTGGAATGAGCAGGTCGACATGATAGCCGACGTCAAGGTATCAAATGCATTTTTTAAATATTTAGGTGAAATGCGCTGCTCAATGTATCCCCCAATAATGGCGGGCACTTTGAGTAAATGCAATTTAGGGGAGGCGTGATAAAACCAATCCCTCATGGCTACCTGCCTTGGAGAGGTTTTTTTGGAAAAGACAGGTAGTAGGCTGGCCATCAGTTAAGACTGAAGCCATCTCGCTCGTGGTGAAACCACGTAGCGGCCACACCCAGCAGCTCTTCCTGTTCCTGTACCTCAAAGCATACTCCCGATGTTGTTCAGCCAGTGCCCCTTCTTCTTGACCAGCCCAGCCTGGTCGCCAAACTGTCCTCGGATGAGGAGGAAGCAATGGCCAGTGCATGAGGCACTGTGGGAGGGAGTGCCTGAACTCCCTCTGCGAAACTGCTCCCCATAAAGCAAGTCTCGCTGGAGCTTATGCTCCACGAGCCGCTCCATGCGGCTCAGGCGTCTGTCTTTGCCCTAAGCGGGCGGTGAGACGTCCCCGTCCAGTGAATTGGATACCACCGGCCGGATGTCTTGACATCTAGCCCGCTGCTCAGGCACTAGTGGAACTGGGCTCGGCTCAGTGTCGGGGATGGCGGAGCGCCGGGATGGCGGTCCTACCGCCCTCTGTCCCCCACTGATGAGATGCCTGTCTGCTGGAGCCGAGCAGGGGACAGGTTTCTTGGAGAGTCTTGCTCTGTTCTTTTTTCTTGGTACAAGCAAAGAACTCTCCTTTGCCAGTTAAACCGACCTCAGAGTAGACTTACCTGATGGACCGTTTTTAACTGTAGCGGGAGCGCCTGACTCCGGCTGTTCTCTGGACTGGAATACGGCACAGCTCCCTGTCTGTGGACCGCAGCATGTGTGGTCCTGGTGGTGTCTTTCCCCCTTCCGGCGAACGGAACACTCCTTCCCCGGAGTCCAACGGAAGCCGCTTGCGTCTGCTGCTTTGCTCCACATGGAGCAACAAACGGACGCGAGTCGCTGTTAGCCTGAAGGTAAGACTTACCTAAAGCTTCCTTTCAGGGTTGTAGTGGGAGTGCCTAACTCCCGCCTGCCGCTGTTGCCTGCTGAAACGTAACGGCGCGCATGCGTGCTGAGCGGGTTCTTCACGTAGTCACTCACGTGACTCCGAAGAAAAACAGTCCTGTATCGCTTCCTGCTGTGCTCCTGCCTATCCTACCCAGTGAGCTTTCTTTATCACCTTCCACACCAAGTTCCAGCCTCTCACCTGCCTCTGTTCTGCAGTGACCCCCGATCCCCCCTCCCCTCCCCCACCCAGAAAGTTTAATATAAACCCAACCCCGACCTATCAGCAGCAAACATTCCTGCCGGGATATCGGTTCATCTCCAGTTCAAGTGCAACCCATCCTTCTTGTATGGATCACCTCTGCCCCAGAAGAGATTCCAATGGTTGAAACATCTAAATCCCTACCCCCTGCAACAACTCCTCAGCCACACATTTATCCTCCAAATGTCTTGTACCTACCCTCATTAGCACATGGACTCATTGGGCCGAAGGGCCTGTTTCGCGCTGTATCTCCAAACTAATCTAGTGTGTCAACGGCCGATCGCTGGTCGGCACGGACTCGGTGGGCCGAAGGGCCTGTTTCCGCACTGTATCTTCTAAACTAAACTAGGATTTTTGTCTCATTTGATTAAATTTAGTTTATTGTAATACAAATTAATAGTCTAACAGAATAATAGTTATTAGTGTAGTGGCACCATACGTGGTGAATAAAGGTGAGACATCAGGCCGGTTCAAAGAGTCGTTTATTCAGTGGTGCCACGTTAGGTTGGTGCGCTAACTATATTACGTTGTTGCTGTAGCTGAGCGAGGTGGTTCTCTTGGGCTCATCTACCTGTCGACTTCTCAAGTCTCGCGGTGAGAGACCTTAAGTACCAGGACACTTCCTCTAGCCCATTACGTCAAAGTCAAGCCAATAAGTTTATTCGTCACATACACATACGAGATGTGCAGTGAAATGAAAAGTGGCAATGCTCACGGACTTTGTGCAAAAAGACAAACAAACAAACAACCAAACAAACTACAAACACAATCACATATTATTTTTACATATTAAATATTGTGGGCAGAAGGATAAAACGTTCAGTAAAGTTAGTCCCTGGTGAGATAGGAGTTTACAATCTGAATGGCCTCTGGGAAGAAACTCCTTCTCAACCTCTCCGTTCTCACAGTATGGCAACGGAGGCGTTTGCCTGAGCGTAGCAGCTGAACAGTCTGTTGCAGGGTGGAAGGGGTCTCCCATGATTTTATTGGCTCTGAATTGCACCTCCTGATATAGTTCCTGCAGGGGGGCGAGTGAAGTTCCCATAGTGTGTTCGGCCGAACGCACTACTCTCTGTCTTCTTGTCCTGGGCAGAGCAATTCCCAAACCAGATGGTAATATTTCCGGACAAGATGCTTTGCACAGCCGCTGCGTAGAAGCACTGGAGGATCCTCGAAGACACTGTGAGTTTCCTCAATTGCCTGAGGTGATAAAGGCGCTGCCTTGCCTTACTCACGAGTGCTGTGGGTGTGATGTCCCATGTCATATCCTCAGAGATGTGGACTCCCAGATATTTGAAACAGCTCACCCTAT
>JAWMAR010000796.1:396540-493892 GCA_036785375.1 Leucoraja ocellata | reverse complement strand
AAGAGGGAAGAAATCTTTTAGGACTGAGATGAGAAAAAAATGTTTCACACACACACAGAGTGGTGATTCTGTGGAATTGTCTGCCACAGAAGGTAGTTGAGGGCACAGTTCATTGGCTATATTTATGAGGGAGTTAGATGTGGCCCTTGTGGCTAAAGGGATCAGGGCAAAGGTGTAGTCTACGTGATACGCAGGATTACGCCGTATACCCAGTAAGAAAGCTCCAGCATTTCCGTATGCCCACTTAGAAATGCGCAATGACACGTATCAACTTCGATAGTGACAGAAGTTCTGTTTATTTTATGAATGAAAGTATGACAGCTCTGTCACAGAACTGTCATACTTTCATTCATAAATTCAACCTGTGCGCTGTATCTCTGTCAGAGTCCGCACTTTTCCTTGTCGGAAGTCGGAAAGTCCCGAGTTCCGAGTACAATGGAACGCAGCATTATAATAGCCATACAGAGGCTTCCGTCCATGGCCCGTGCCCGTGACCGTGGTGACCGCCCGTGACCTAGACCAGACGTCACGTCACGTAGACGACAGCCGATATCAACTCAGTCGGCGCCGAGGTGATGTCCAGCGGCTCAACAGTAAATATGAAGCGGAAGCAACTAACTATCCTTAGCCATTTAAAAAAAAAACAAGCCTGCTGCTCCCTCGGACAACACTCCAGCAGTCACTAGGACGTTAGATGAAGAAGAGGGAACTACAGCGGAGCCTGATGCCAGCAGTGTATCGGGTAAGTGAAAGTCGTATACAAGTGAACTTTAGCAAATATTATACTACTAGCTACTAGCTTATAAGAGAGTTCCCAAACTGAATGAATACCACACATATATTCACTAAACGGCCTTGCTAGCTCAATCTTGTTGTAGTAAAGTAGTAAACAACATAGTTATTACACATTTTACTGTAGGACTGTGAGTGTGTGTGTGTGCTAAATATCTCCTTGTTCTAGATGATAACTCCTGGCCAGCCCTATGGACTGAGAGTCAGGCTAGGGAGTTTAAAAGCAGGCATTCTTGGTTAGAATGGAAGGACAGAAAGTTAGGTAAACATCAGCCAACTTGTAAAGCTGGTATAAACACATGAAGTCAACTTTATGCAGATGAGAGTATAGCTGGTTTATTTTCATCTTAAAGATACATTAATTTCACTTTTATACAATTAAATTGTAATGGTATTGTCACAGTGAAGCTTATTTAAGGTTCATTCAATTATTTTGAATATATTCTTATCCAGTTCAGAAGGTGTTATTGCTAATATAGATTCAAAAAAGACTACTTGTATGATGTCAATTAGTCATGTTTTTGTTTACTTCCAGGTTGTGCTATTTGCAGCTCAACAAAATCTACTGGCGTCTTAGCAGAGAAAAGAATTTCCATATCTGAGGAGTGGGCGATGTTTAAGATTCAGTCATCAGGCTCAAGCAGACCAACAGCCTTGGCCTCCTTGAGAAAAAAGATCAGACGGCATGAGATGTCCAGGGCACACGACATAGCTCAGGAGCTCACTGAAAAGGGTGGACAGGATTTACTTGGGAGTCTTGTGAGAGCTGTGTCAGACACTGTGTTAGCTGAGACAAATGCTGTATTCAGAACAGCATATTATCTTGCCAAGATGAACCGACCTTTCTCTGACCATGACGATCTCATTGAGCTTCAGGAAAAAAAACGGTGTCAACATGGGCACAAGTCTGCACTCAAGGTTCAGTTCAACAAAAATTGTGGAACACATAGCAAAAAAGATGCAGACAAAAATAGTTGAAGCATTGCGTCATCTTCAAGCAAGCTGTCTGTTCTCATTGATGAGGCAACTTCTCTCAGCCATAAATCAGTCATGATTGTCAATGTGAAGGCCTCTTTAGATGGAGCTACTCCTGAATTTGTTTTTTTCCACCTGGTGGAGCTGGAAATCTAGAGGGCAGAGTCTATAGAGGAAGCTCTATTAAACTGTTTGGACACTGCAGGCTTTAGTGAAGAGTGGCTTAAAAACAACTGGATCTCATTTGTTTCTGATGGAGCCAGTGTTATGTTAGGCAAAAACTCTGGTGTGGCAACCAGGCTGACTACAAGGTACCCTAACCTCTTCACATGACACTGTATGAACAACCGTCTAGAACTGGCTGTAAATGATGCTGTGGATGAGGTTCAGGCAGTCAATCACTTCAAAGTTTTCATGGACAAACTCCACAATCTCTACAGTCAGTCCAATAAAAATTCACGGGAACTTATGGAAGCAGCACAAGAAGTGGGCTCACAAGTCCTGAAGATTGGCAGAGTTTTAAACACCCGATGGGTTGCCAGCAGTTTCCGTTCAGTAAA
The DNA here is from genome assembly GCA_036785375.1 of Leucoraja ocellata. Lineage (NCBI taxonomy): Eukaryota > Metazoa > Chordata > Chondrichthyes > Rajiformes > Rajidae > Leucoraja > Leucoraja ocellata. The sequence continues at coordinate 491,565 of JAWMAR010000796.1, read as the reverse complement.
GGCTGTTTGGAGGTCATACGAAGCTGCTTTTTGCAGAAATTTTCAGATGACACAGCTGTTGTCGGCCTCATCAAAGGGGGCAATGAGGAGGAGTATAGAGACAGAATTAACAACTTTGTGGAGTGGAGTGCACACAATAACCTCCATCTCAACACCACAAACATGAATGAGATAGTAGTGGATTTCAGGAGGGGGAGGAGGAGGACTCAACCAACACCAATCACCATCAGGGGCAGTGAGGTGGAGGTGGTCGCCAACCACAGGTACCTTGGTGTGCAGCTTGACAGTGAGCTGAACTGGAAGAGTCATATGGAGGCGGTGTAGATGAAGGGACAAAGTCGACTGTATTCTTTAAGGAGGCTAAGGTCATTCAACATCTGCCAACCCCTACTGTGCAGTGTCTACCATTCAGTGGTGGCCAGTGCTCTGTTTTTTGCTGTGGCCTGTTGGGGAGAAGGCGCCCGCATAGCGGACAAAAACAGACTGGACAAGCTGATCAGGAAGGCCCGCTCAGTGGTCGGGGCTGAACAACTAACGGTCCAGCAGGTGGCAGAGGCCAGAACTCTGAGCAAACTAGGTTCAATAATGACCAACCCCACTCACCCACTCCACGCACTGAAGGTGATCAAGAGCAGCATCTTCAGTCAGAGACTGATTGCACCAATGTGCAAAACAGAGAGATATAGGAAGTCTTGTATACCAGCTGCTATAAGGTTTTATAATGCACACAAATAATGTTGGATTTTTTTTAGTATTCATTCATTGTATTTAACTTATTAAGTATTGAAACTATCTGTGGAAATGTGTGGTGTTCTGTCTGTCTTGAAGCTGTTGTGGCACTGTAATTTCCTGTAAAGGATTATTAAAAGTTATTCAATTAACAGACACTTTGAGAATGCTGCAGGAGACCAAACAAGAAACGGCAAAGAGAGGCAAACCTACAGAGGCCTGGCACGTCGTATGCAAAGCAAAGAATTTATTTGTGACCTTGGACTCATGTATGATGCACTATCAGAACTTTCAAACCTGTCCCAGCAATTACAGGCCCACTCAATCACACTTTTAAGAGCAGAACAGCTGCTGAAGCGCACCATCCGAGTGCTGGCATCAATTAAAGATTCTCCAGGAGAGAAATTGGAGGAAGCATTGAAAGCACAGGCTTTGGGACAGTTTGGATCAGTGTCCCTGGAGTCAAATGCTAAGCTCATGCCGATCAATACAAAGCAGCTCCTACAAAGTCTGATCAACAACATGGAGAAGCGGCTCTCATTTAAGGATGAAATTCTTCATGATCTCAGCATTCTGGATTCAAGCACCTGGCCATCAACAGCTGGCATACGGCACGGTGAGTCACAGGCAAAACGACTGTGCAGGCGATTCAATCTTTGTCAAGAACAAGCTGTCAATGGAATGAGATATTTCATCGAGCACCCAGAGAGTGAACGTGAATGCCTCAAACCACTCATCCACTGCATGCAGACCATCCCTTGCAGCACTGCGGAGTGTGAACGGGCTTCAGTCTGATGCATATTATGTACACAGACCAAAGATCTAGAATGTTGTTGTCTAGTGTCAGCAATTTGATGATGATTTTGAGCCAAGCAAATATGTATCAACATGGTTACGAAGCCATCGCTCTGCCACGCAAACAAGAAGGCAGAGCACACCTCAGATGCCTGAGTACAAGCAAATTTGGAAAATTTTGTAAACTAGCAGGCTACTACATTTAAAGTGAAAATCAATTGTTAACAAAATACCTTTTACTGGCTACAGTAGCAGGTATGGAAACGTGTTTGTATTCCACTAAATATCCCTCATGTAACTCTCTATTCACCTTTGTTTGTTATTTTTTTACAATGAAGGGATTGTGGTGTTTGTTTTATTTTGCATGGGTCATGTGCCCTCCGCTGGTCGTTTTTGCGGATGTACTGATTTTCTTCTCTGTTAAACACTGAACAGATGTTATTTGCATAGGATTTACTGTGATTGAAAACGTGTATTTTGTGATGCTGTGTGATTGCTGTATTAAGTATGAGTGTGAGACGTCTTAGAACAGTTGCTGATATGTTTTATTTAGTTTAATTTATTATTTAAGTATTTTTGTATGGGAAACGTAATTCTAAAGAACATGCTTTTATTTTGTATTTTTGCATTTATTGTTTCTTATATAGGGTATTTTATTTTATTGAGTTGTAATTGTTTCTGACAAATGACTAACTCTGGCTTTTCTTGTCTCAAAACTCTAAACAGAGCATGCAGCAGCAGCAGCAATACATGTCCTGTGCAAAAGACTCAAGTATCCCGTCGTCTCCTTAGCACATTAGTACTGAGGCCAGGCCGGTTACATATACAGTACTACAGTGTTTATATAGCCACCAGTTATTTATTTATTGATGCTTTATAGTTTACTTGATGCTAGTGCCTAATGGTGATTTTAATTTGACTGTGTATTGTCCTAGAAACTGATGACAATATCGAGTGTTGAATAATCTCAATGACTTATGGTGGTTGTAGGCTACTGTATGCGACAGTGAGTGTGGCGGTGTTTATAGGACGGGTGTGGAAGAGGCTAGGAGGGAATCATCACAGTATACCCACTACAACAAACTTGACTACACCACTGGTTGGGGTTACAGCCGCCAGATTCAGATTCAGCCACTCCCGCCCAGCGACGGGACGACGGTCTCCCGGTCGCCAGGCAAGCCGTTGGTGAGGCTCCGACGCCGCGGATGGAGACGCTGGACCGGGCGGGCAGACCCCCCCCCCCCCCCTGGGGGCCCGGAGAAATGGGCATTCCCTTGTCCCGCGGGTCAGATTTATTTTCCGATTTTTATTTTTCCCCTCGGGATTTTTTGTTACTCTGGGGAAAAAAGGGGGATGCGGTCGCACCCACCGCACCCCCCCCCCCCCCCCCTTCGGACGGCCATGAAATACCAGAAACACACGGATCAACCAGTCAACAGCGCAGTAGGTCCACTCGCTGATACAGTTACTGCCGACGATGAGCTGTTGTTTTCCGCGGCAGCCACGTGGGGGAGCGGTCAGCCGCTGCGTCTATTTGTTGAACGGGATTACCCCGGTGTTGTTCTCACTCTTACCCGGGAGCCGTCTCTTCACACACTCATGCCTTAAACATGTTCAGATGAGTGAATGTCCATGGGAAATGTAGGAGGGAATGCTGTGCTGTTTTGTGCTATACTCGTACCCAATAGCCGGCTTTACTCAGATAGGCACAGACACAAAATTAAACAGATCGTAGATCAGGGTGGATTCCATGGAGCAAGTCGGATATTTGAAGGCCTTTTTCAGTGCAACCGCGAAACGCTCCAAGAGAACCCAAAGTCTTTCAATAATTCGTAGTACTGACAGGACGTTTATATTTTCGTGACACAATAGTATTTGTGTAATCGAAATAAATGATCAAAGTTCAATGTCTCTGTGGCCTTTCATCTTTGTCTTTCCGCAGTGTTAACATTAACCTTAAATGTCATGTTGTTTTGAACAATGTCTCTTCCATATAACCATATAATAACCATATAACAATTACAGCACGGAAACAGGCCATCTCGGCCCTACAAGTCCGTGCCGAACAAATTTTTCCCCTTAGTCCCACCTGCCTGCACTCATACCATAACCCTCCATTCCCTTCTCATCCATATGCCTATCCAATTCATTTTTAAATGATACCAACGAACCTGCCTCCACCACTTCCACTGGAAGCTCATTCCACACCGCTACCACTCTCTGAGTAAAACAGTTCCCCCTCATTTTACCCCTAAACTTCTGTCCCTTAATTCTGAAGTCATGTCCTCTTGTTTGAATCGTCCCTATTCTCAAAGGGAAAAGCTGGTCCGCATCAACTCTGTCTACACTCTCATCATTTTAAAGACCTCTATCAAGTCCCCCCTTAACCTTCTGCGCTCCGAAGAATAAAGACCTAACTTGTTCAACCTTTCTCTGTACCTCAGTTGTTGAAACCCAGGCAACATTCTAGTAAATCTCCTCGGTACTCTCTCTATCAATATATATATCTATCAAATCAATACCATAGATAGCAACATCCGTGTAGGGAGAATTGATGGATACACATATTGTTTTAGAAAAGGTGTTTCAGCAGGCGGCATTGGTTTTAGCCATTTTATATACAGTGCAATGAAGGCTAAATACATTGACACATCTATTTATTATCGTCCTCACATTCTATGTTATAATTTTTATAATCCTTATAATTTAAAAACAATCCTATCTTGGCAATTATCTGCGCCCAATGAAGCCACATTGAAAAATAGCCTCCAATATCGCATCTTGAACTAATTGATGCCTGTTATCCACTCTTCCCACTTACAGAACAAATATCAGGGGTTTCAATTTACAATGTTGATTCCTGATATACCACAATATGAAAATCAAAACAATTCAAATCAATAACTTTACAAATACAAATACATGTTATCAAATCCTAATCCATATGTGTACATTAGCATTCAGCCCGGTCCAGTTCCGCTCTCTTTCCCACCGTCCGATTGTTCAAAATGTCCTCTGATCCTCTGCCATGCTTCGGTATAGTGCTCTCAGACCATTCTTGAATAGCCATCTCACCCTCTCTCATCAGTGCTTTCCAGTCAGAATGGAAGTGTGGTATTTGTGAAATTTAACTGCAATAATTCTTAGTGTCTCGTCCTAGTTACTTCGTACGGCAGCGAAGGTAACTTTTCTCGGAATTTCCTCCTTTCATTATGAATCGGTACACTGTGAACACCTCGATTGCAAACACGTATTGCCTTTCCGCTGACTGGTTAGTAATCCGGGTAAGACAGAGGTTCAATTGGACGGCCCCACCTCTCAAAAAATGAAGTTAACCTGTCCTCTCCACCCCACTCCCTTCCCCCGTAACCTCGGGATTTCCGCCCATGTTGTTGTTCCACTAAGACACAAAATAACTGGACGTATTCAATCGTCTTCTTGCAGGAACATATTTGACTCACACCTCACATCAATACATTATCTCAAAACAATCGAAAAGATTAAATCTTTAAAAACAAAGCTACGTCCAACTCCCTCGGGATCACTGAACGTTAAAAACGAGGACAAGTTATCAAAGTCATGACTGACCTCAGGTCAACGGTTAATCAGCAGCTTGGAACAACTCAGCAGGTGAGGACACATCATGTGCATTAAATAATTCCAAGTATATTCGACTACATCGACCAGGTTTGGGGCCCGCGTGTGGTGAGAAGCCAATATGGAGAAGCAATGATACAATGTTGATATTTTGTGTTGGGGGGAGATTGAAACCTTCACTTGATCCGCCCTGTTTCGACGAATGCAATCAACCCGGCATGCACAACCAAATACGATCAAATAGAACATGTTGTCCTACAACGTTAGTCTGTGCACGACATACACAAGAAGAAGAAGCAGATAGTTTGTGTACACATCTGAGCAGTTATTTTTAGACACTAAACAATCCGATATTGTTTGACCATTCGTGAACTTTACAATGAGCTGAATATTTCCCCGTCATTGACAAGGACAGCGGACGCTAGACAACAGTTTGATTGCACCTGAGGAAAGAGAGAACAGATTTCCCATCACGGATGTCACAAACTGCTGGCGTTTCAAATCAACTGTTCGATTTCAGTTCATGCTTTCGACGTCCTTACAGACCGGGCACTGTTGAGATTTAACCTCCCGACTAAACATAATGTTCATATCCTTGTCACGTTCGATCTGCTGGTCAACCTGATCCAGTAACATGTAGGTAGATGCAAAAAGCTGGAGAAAGTCAGCGGGTCAGACAGCATCTTTGGAGAAAAGTAATATGTGACGTTTCAGGTCGGGACCCTACTCCAGATGAACGCCAGGGGAAAGGAAACGACAGATAGGGATGATATGGGAAGATACAAAATATATGATTGAAACACGTAACGATGATAAAGGAAACAGATGATTGTTATTTGTTTGCTGGGTGAGAACGAGTACAATGAGACTCAACATTCTCTTCATGTATGGTCTGTATTATTGTCCACTGTCTGATTTACATTATTTTGCCCCAGTTACACATGCCTTGTAATTTAAACACTTTTCCATGTTATTTATTTTCACTCCAAACCTGGCCTTTAAGGTACAGTCAGTTTGTTGCCATAGTTTGCCAACATGCTTCCCCAATATGTAAGCTGTGGATTTCAACAAAGCACAGCCTTGTCCATATCATCCATATTTCCCGTGTCAAATCCCTTCGTGTCCCTTAGCCAAGACCAAATAAACCATGTTAAATAACAATTTAACAGACGTTATGACATAATTTAACAGACAATACATTCTGGTCTATTTATCTGTCATCGTGGTGTAGAAATGAGGATCTGTCGGAGCTAGTTTAGAAAACCAAAGTTACAAAGTGTTGGAATAACTCTTTGAATCCAGCATCGTTCCTGGAGAACATGCCAGCTGACGTTCCGTTCGGGACCCCCTGTTTAGACTGATGACAGGGGGTGAGGGAAAAGCTAATACGCGGGCGGAGCAAAACGTGCCAGGTAATGGGGGCTAGATTAAATATTACCTACAAATTATGAATACAATGCTCATTCAGTTGGGTTGTCAGTCACAGAAGCGGAACATGAGTCGTTGTTCCACCAATTTGCTGTGGCCTCATTCGGGCAATAGAGCATGGGAAAGGGACGGTGTTAATGTGCTTAGCAACCGGAGAACCATAAGGACTCTGAGGATTGAGCGCATGTTTTCGGCGAAAACGTCACCCATTCGACACCCATGTCTTGCCCAACACTAGAGGGCAAAACTGTCATATGAGGGGAATATGTTGAATGGAGATTTGCGAGGGCAGATTTTTACTCAGCTGATGGTGGGAGCGTGGAACGCTTTGTCCGGGGAGGTGGAGGAGGCAGATACGACAGTAGAAGTGATTTTTAGATAGACGCCTGGAACTGCAAGGTATATAGGCTATGGATCATTGTAGACAGATGGGCTCCGTTTAACGTGTCACCATCTACGGTGCAATTATTGTGGGCCGAAGCGCCCACTCCCGTGCTGCACTATTTAATCATCAATATGCATGTGGGGCCCGATAGTGCACATGTTTTGTAGCTGTAGTTAGTGTTTGCCCTTAAATGACACTTACTGACCATAGTCATTGTCACACAGCGTGGAAACAATCTCTGATTCCCGGTTCTGTCCGGGGGAAGTGAAACGAGAGCATGATTACAAGAAATAAGGGCGATGTCGGCCACGAGTAATGCATCACAGCAGGTAGAAACGATGTTTACTAAAGAAATAAGACATCTGGAATGTTCTGGAGCGGGAAGTCTCATCTTCCGGGTAGATGCGGGGAGGCGGAGATATTGAGAGTCCGTATAGCATCTTTGCAGGAGGCAGGATGCGAGCAATTGTAGTCCAGATAACTTGGGGACTCGGTAGGTTTGTGGTAGATATCAGCCTATTTCTGTTCCCTGTGATAGAGACAGAGAGATCAAGAAAGTGAAGAGCGGTGTCAGAGATAAGCCAGATGAATTTGTGGTCTGGGTAGAAGATGTGGATTTACTGAAATCAACGAGCTCATCGGTACAAATACAAGTGTTGCGAGTGTACGCTTGTAACAAATGCTGTTGGACATAACAGATACAATGGCAGGCATATCTGGAACTCATGCGAGTCCTCATTGCTACAGCTATTACTTGGAAACAATGTGAATAGTGTCCAACGAGAAATTGTTCAGGACGTGGACAAGTTGCAGCGGGCGGAGGAGAGTTATAGGAGAGTGAGATTATTTGAGTCTCGGTTCGAGGTAGAATCGGAGTACATTCCGGGTGGAAGATAGGTGCGTAAATCGGTCGGATGTGAATGAATGGGTGAACGGATCAATGAATGAATTCATGTTTATTGGACAAGTATGTACACATACAAGGAATCTGCCCTGGTGCTCCGCGGGCAAGAACGACGCGACATACAGTAACAAATAAGAATGACACATAAATCATTAAACATTAATAATAAAACATTATAAATTAAACATGTGAACTAAATGAACGAATTGCCAGATAAAAAAATAAGGCAACAGACTTTTAGTTATTAAGCAGAGCTACTACTCGTGAAAACAAAGCTGTTTTTATGTCTGGCTGTGGCGGTTTTGACAGTCCGGAGTCGCCTTCCAGAAGGAAGTGCTTCAAAGAGTTTGTGGCTAGGATGAGAGGGGTCAGAACTGATCTTACAAGGTGACAGGGTCCTAAAAAATGACCGTTATTAATGCGTTGTATGAGCGTGTGTGAGGTTTCTGGTCTGTACATGAAATGAACTGGAGAAGGGGAATAAGATATGTGGAGAAGGTATGCGGGGATAAGTACAGTGTGTAGAAACAATAGGTTGTTTCCTATGGTTAGTGAATATTGGTGACTAGAGAGATGAGCGCAGTTCGGAGCTCGAGAATGTTAAGTTTGGAGGCTCTTGATGGAAGATCGCTATAGGTGATGAGATTAGAAACCGTCTAGGCGATGGTGGCTGGGTGGTCGTCTCTGTGATCATGGTCAATGCATACATATGAGCAGATTTCCGAGAGCTGGCGGCTGGCATCAACACGTTAGAGCTCAGACTACCAGACCACAACGACACCTTCCTTGTCGGCGGGTTTATTGACAATGTTGGGTTTGTTGCTGAGTCAGCGCAGCTCTGTACGTTTAGAGGGGATGAGATTGGAGTGGGTGAGGGGAGCAAAGAAGGTGTTTGGTGTCGCTGCTCTGTCTCTCTCCGTACCTGCTTGTCCAACAAGGCTTCAATTTATTACATTGCCTCCCATTAGACCCAAGCAGAAACATGAATGCTATATCATCAAACACAATGAATCATTATATAAATGCTAAATAATGTGATTATTAGCCTATTTCACTGGTGAATATTATAATTCAATCCTAGTTCCAGGCTCTTTACAACCGATTTAATTTGTTCATAATGTCCTCTGATTCTTTAAAGAAGGAGAGGAGATCTCACAGCTTCCGAGTAGCCTTTACCTCTCGGATCATTCCTGAACGGCCAGCTCACGGATCGCGTGATCAACAGCGCAGGATGTCCGCTCGTTGCCGCATCCACTGCCGGCGCAGAGCTGCCGTCCCCCCGACAGCCGCGAGGGGGAGCGGTCTGTCTGCCGATGCCTCTCTTTGTTGAGTGGGGTTACGCCGGCGCTGCTGTCACACTGACTCAGGTCCGTCTCATCACAGACTCGCTCCATAGACATGGTCAGACCAGTGAATGCCCAATGGTAAATCACGTTGCATTATTTTCGACATAAGAAGCCCAGCAGCTTGTTGCTTTATATAAAGTGCTCAGTCCTTCATCAGTCCGGTCAATGCACCAGGGAAACTGAACTGGATGTAGATATCCTCAAAATTGGTATGGAGGGGGATCCTTGAGGTCAGAAAGAGGAGCAGAATCTGATGTAGTTGTTCATCGCCTGTGTCAATTCACGGCAAATGATATAGAAATGTTCTATCTGTTTAGTTTACCGATTATAGCCCCAGATGTGTCAATACTTTCAGTGCGTTTGACCGAGCTCCTGTCTCATTCGCGTGCTCTTGCTGCTCAATGCACATTTCCCTCCGCTGCCTTAGGTGGGAGCTTCGTCGCGATGCTGTGCGTTTCCAGCGCCTTCCCATAAAGCGTATAATACAATGGGGTGGAAGATTGTAACCTTCACGTGGTCCGCCCTGTTTCGACCAATGCAATCAACCCGGCGTGCACAATCAAATGAGATCAAATAGAACAAGTTTTGTTACAACTTTAGGCTGTGCACGCCATACGCAAGAAGACGAAGCATAATACAATGGTCTGTGTAGGAAGGAAATGCAGATGATGGTTTAAACCGAAGATGCACACAAAAAGCTGGAGTAACACAGCGGCACAGGCATCATCCCTGGAGAGAAGAAATGGTTTCCGTTTAGGGTCGAGACCCTTCTTCAGACTGGTTAGGGACAAGGGAAAAGAGAGATATAGATAATGATGTAGAGAGATAAAGAACAATGAATTAAATATATGCAAAAAAACAACAACGATAGTGAAGGAAACATGCCATTGCTTGCTGTTTGTTAGGTGAAAACGAGAAGTTACTGCAACTTGGGTGGGAGATGGATAGATAGATAAGGAATGATGGGGTTACTTGAAGTTAGATGAATCAATATTCTTACCACTGGGTTATAAGCTGCCCAAGAGAAATAGATGAGGCCCTCACTTGTGTCTACTCAGTACCCCGCAACTCCGCCCTTGCTCTCCCTCTAACGGGATCCCAATACAAGTCACATCTTCCCATCTCCATCACTGAGGTACCGCAAGACTCGGTACTGGCACAGCAGCTATTTACAATATATATCAATGATTTGGATGAAGGGATTCAAAGTAACATTAGCAAATTTGCAGATGACACAAATCTGGGTGGCAGTGTGAACTGTGAGGAGGATGCTGTGAGAATGCAGGATGACTTGGACAAGTTTGTAGGTGTGGACAGATGCATGGCAGATGAAGTTTAATGCTGATAACTGTGAGGTTGTCCACTTTGGTAGCAACAACAGGAAGGCAGATTCCTATGTAAATGGCGTCAAGTTGGGAAAAGGGAAGTACAACGGGATCTGGTGATCCTTGTACATCAGTCTATGAAAGTACGCACGCACGTACGTACGTACAACACGCAGTGAAGAAAGCGAATGGAATGCTGGCCTTTATAACAAGAGGATTCGAATATAGGAGCAAAGAGGTCCTTCTGCAGTTACACAGAGCCCCATTGAGACAACACCTGGAGTATTGTGTGCAGTTTTGGTCGCCTAATTTGAGGAAGGGCATTCTTGCTATTGAGGGAGTGTAGCGTAGGTTTACAAGGTTAATTCCTGGGGTGGCGGGACTGGCATATGCAGAGGGAATGGAGCAGATGGCCTTGTACACTCTGGAGTTTAGAAGGATGAGAGGGCATCTCACTGAAACATATAAGCTTGTTAAGGGTTTGGACACGCTAAAGGCAGGAAACATGTACCCGATGTTGGGGCAGTCCAGAACCAGGGGCCACAGTTTAAGAATAAGGAGTAGGCCAATTAGAACGGAGACGATGAAACACTTTTCTCGCAGAGAGTGGTGAGTCTGTGGAATTTTCTGCATCAGAGGGCAGTGGAGGTGGGTTCTCTGGATCTGTTCAAGAGAGAGCTAGATAGGGGTCTTAAAAATAAGGTAGGGGATATGCGGATAATGCAGGAACGGGGTACTGATTGGGGATGATCAGCCATGATCACATTGAATGGCGCTGCTGGGTCCAAGGGCCGAATGGCCTACTCCTGCACCCATTGTCTATTGTCTATTGTCCACCACTTTCCGCCTTCCGCAGAGACCGTTCCCTCCGCAACTCACTAGCTAACTGGTCCCTTCCCACCCAAACACCCCCTCCCCTGGTATCTTCCGCTGCAACCACAAATAATAAAACACCTATCCCTTTACCTCCTCCCTCGACTATGTTCGTGGACCGCGACGGTCTTTTCAGGTTTGGCGGAGGTTCAATTGCACCTCTTCCACGCTCATCTGAACCTACCTGACTCACGGTTGCTTCACACTTTAATTCTCCTGGCCATTCCCACACATACCTTTCTGTCATTCGTCTCCTCCATTGTTAGAGTGAGGCTAAATGCAAATTGGAAGAATAGCATCTCATATTTTGATTGGGCAGCTGACAGCTCAGTGGTATGAATATCGATGTATTAACCTAGTATCTCGTCAATCTCTTTCTCTCTATCCTTCTCCCAACCATGTCGCACTTGCTTCTCGTTTACCCCCAACAAACTGCTAACAATGACTATTTCCATTAGCATCGTTATTTTGTTGCATATATTTCATTCATTGTTCTTTATCTCTCTACATCATCGTATCTCTCGTTTCCCTTAGACCAAACCAGTTTGAAGACGGCTCGAACTGAAACGTCACCAATTCGTTTTTTTTCAAAAGATGCTGCTGAGTTCCTCCAGATTGTTGTGCCTTCTTCGGTTTAATACAATGGTCTGGTCTATCCACCTTGTCCGTGGGGGAAAATATCTCCCTGGACCTCATATCAAGCACATGTCACTTGTGTCTGTGAGATTGTGTATGTGTGTGCGTGTGGCAGGTGTGAGGTTGCGTGTATGTGTGTGAGTGCGGTAGAGTGAGTGGGGTGGGGTGGTGAGTATGTGTGCTGAAGTGGGTGTGTGAGATGGGGTGGTTGTATGTGTAGGGTGGTGCGTGTGTGGGGTGGTGAGTTTATGGGGCGGCGAATTTGTGAGATGGTGTGTGGAGTAGTGTGTGGGGTGGTGTGTGGGATGGCGGTATGTGTGTGGGGTGATGTGGTGGGTAGTGTATGGGGTGGAGGTATGTGTGGGGTGATGTGTGGGGTAGTATGTGGGGTGGTTAGAGCTTGGGTTAGTGTGTGGGGTAGTGTGTGGGGTGGTGGTATGTGTGGGATGGTTAGTGTGTGGGGTGGTGAGTGTGTGGGATGGTTAGTGTGTGGGGTGGTGAGTGTGTGGGGTGTGTGTGCGGTGGTGAGTATTTGGGGAGTGAGTGTGTGGGGCGGCTAATGTGTGCGGTGGTGGTATGTGTGGGGTGGTGGTATGTGGGTGGTGAGTGTGCGGGGTGGTGTGTGGGATGATGAGTGTGTTGGGTGGTGGAATGTGGGGTTGGTGAGTGTGTGGGGTGGTGAGAGTGTGGGATGCTGCTGTGTGTGGTGCAGTGTGTGTGGGCTGCTGTGTGGGGTAGTGTGTGGGCTGCTGTGTGGGGTAGTGTGTGAGCTGCTGTGTGGGGTAGTGTGTGAGCTGGTGTGTGTGAGCTAGTGTGTGGGCGGTGTATGGGGTGGCGTGTGGGGTAGTGTGTGGGCTGCTGTGTGGGGTAGTGTGTGAGCTGGTGTGTAGGGTAGTGTGTGGGCTGCTGTGTGGGGTAGTGTGCGGGCTGCTGTGTGGGGTAGTGTGTGAGCTGGTGTGTGGGGTAGTGTGTGGGCTGCGGTGTGGGGTAGTGTGTGAGCTGGTGTGTGGGGTAGTGTGTGAGCTGGTGTGTGTGAGCTGGTGTCTGGGCGGTGTATGGAGTGGTGTCTGGGGTAGTGTGTGAGCTGGTGTGCGGGGCAGTGTGTGGGTGGTGTCTGGGGTAGTATGTGGGGTAGTGTGTGAGCTGGGGTGTGGGTGGTGTGTGGGGTAGTGTGTGAGCTGGTGTGCGGGGCAGTGTGTGGGTAGTGTGTGGGTGGTGTCTGGGGTAGTGTGTGGGCTGGTGTGTGGGGTAGTGTGTGAGCTGGTGTGCGGGGCAGTGTGTGGGTGGTGTCTGGTGTAGTGTGTGGGCTGCTGTGTGGGGTGGAGTGGGTGTGTGCAGCAGTGGCGGACCTGCATTTTGGGGGGCCTGAAGCTTGATCTGCAATGGGAGCCTCTTCGCAACCAGCAAAGATGTCTGGGCAACCACTGTTATCTTCTTCAATGGAGTTGTTCCACGACAGATCACCACATATTTTAATTTATTTCATAAATGTTAGTAGTGTTTCAAATTATTTATAATTATTTTGCATGAAATATATTCGGAATGAAACATCCTTAATCTGAACGTGGTTTCCTCGACGGCTAGCCTACATGATACTTTAATAACCTTTTAATTTGCATTTTAACTATAATGTTGTATTGAATTACACTATATTATTATTAGGCCTAATCATGATATTGAGCAGAGAGAATAGAAGCAGGGAGGTTCTACTGCAGTTGTACAGGTTCTTGGTGAGACTACACCTATAGCATTACGTACAGTTTTGGTCGCCAATTCTGATGAAGGGCATTATTGCCATAGAGGGATTGCAGAGAAGGTTCACCAGACCAATTCCTGGGATGTCAGGACTTTCATATGAAGAAAGACTGGATGGACTCAGCGTGTACTTGTTAGAATTTAGGAGATTGAGGGGGGATCTTATCGAAACTAACAACATTCTTAAGGGGTTGGACAGGCTAGATGCAGGAAGATTGTTCCCGATGTTGGGGAAGTCCAGGACAAGGGGTCACAGCTTAAGGATAAAGGGGAGATCCTTTAAAACCGAGATGAGAAAAACATTTTTCACACAGAGAGTGGTGAATCTCTGGAACTCTCTGCCACAGAAGGTAGTTGAGGCCACAATTCATTGGGTGTATTTAAGAGGGAGTTAGACGTGGTCCTTGTGGCTAAAGGGATCAGGGGATATGGTGAGAAGACAGGTACAGGATACTGAGTTGGATGATCAGCCATGATCATATTGAATGGCGGTGCAGCTCGAAGGGCCGAATGGCCTACTCCTGCACTTATTTTTTATGTTTCTATGTATCACCTCCAGCAAAAAAAAGGAAGTATTTGCCGGAGGTCCAGGAGCCTGGATAGGCCCAGCCGGGGTCCAGGTGCAACGCCACTGAAGCTGGTACATTTTCAATAAATTGAAAATGATTCTCAAGCTTTCTGCTGGCAGTTTACATAACAAAAGCTTAGAATGTTTCTAACACAGAAGCAGTAAAATAACCCACCAAAAGATATATATTTGATGAAATAGAAGGCAGTGGTCTTGTCTCCTTCAACAGCATCTCGGTCTCCTTTCCCGAGCTCAGATAACCACTACTCCTCACCTCACCGACGCTCACTTCCCTTCACCGACACACCTACTCATCGACTAATCCCTTCGCCTCACTGAACCCCTCGCCTCGACGATACCTCACCACCAAACCTCACCTCACACCTAAACGTCGACTCGACTAAACCGTATCTCGCTAAACCTCGCCGCACAAATAAACATCACACTTCAGTAAACTTCACCTCACATCTAAACCCCACCTCACCTTACACCTAAATCCCACCCACCCCATCTCACACCTACACCCCACCTGATCTCATCTCACCTCACACCTAAACCCCACCTCACATCTAAACCCCACCCCACACCTAAACCCCACCTCACACCTAAACCCCACCCCACACCTAAACCCCACCCACCCCATACCTAAACCCCACCCCACACCTAAACCCCACCCACCCCATACCTAAACCCCACCCCACACCTAAACCCCACCCACCCCATACCTAAACCCCACCCCACACCTAAACCCCACCTCACACCTAAACCCCACCTCACACCTAAACCCCATCACACACCTAAACCCCACCTCACACCTAAACCCCACCTCACACCTAAACCCCACCTCACACCTAAACCCCATCACACCTCACACATCACACCTCACACATAACCCTCAACTAAACCTCACGGAAAACAGAAACATCGGAATTGCGATTTAAATCGGAAGAATATCTGGACGAAAGTGGCTTCTGGAGCCCTCCCGGGATTAGGGGCTAATACTCATAATATATCCGCCACTGCTAAAAGGACAACATTAGAAGACATGCGCGCTCGAATAGGACTCTCTAAAATATGCTGCTCCTAAACCATTTAGGGCTTAATAGACAAGAAGGAGGACTTTATTGTCTATCCTGGATCTCACAGGGAGCCAATGCAGGGAGTACAAGACGTTAGCGAGGCGGCATTTGGATTACTGTATTCAGTTGTGGTCACCCTGCTCTGACATGCTTGCCACTATGCTGTAACGAGTGCAGATCATGCTGCCCGGACTTGAAGGCGCGAGCTATAGGCAGAGGTAGGGCAGTCTAGGAATGTATTCCATGAAACGCAAGTGGCTGAGCGGCGATCTTACATAGGTGTATACAATCAAAAGAGGATAAGGTGAATGCCAATTAGTTTGGCGCAGGGGAAACAACAACCAGAGAATATGGTGAGCGAGGAACCTGATGGCGACCTTTCAGTATAGAGGGTGGTGTTTCCATGGAACGTGGTGCAAGAGGATAAAGTTGAGGCAGGCACTATAAGAACATTCTAGGTTCAGTTTGATAGGAACAAGGATACAATGGTTTGGGGGTGAATATGGGACAAACGTGAGCATGGGGGACTAGTGTAGGTAGAACATTTTGTTCGGCATGGGGTAGTTGGGCAGAATGGCCTGTTTCCATGTTGTGTGACTCTCCGATTATATGGCGATGACAAGCATGGCTTGTCCTTCCTTTTAACATAATTCACCTGCTCTCTTCTGACAAGAAGAAATTCACCGAGTCCACTTGACTGAATTCCGATCTGTCCTTGTAACAGACACGGACTGTCGACCTGAAAGATTATTCCTGTTCCTCTCTCCAGGGAAGCTGTCCGATTTGCTCAACACTAGCATTCTCACCTGGGGATTTCTCATATTACCGTGTGCTGAAATATTTGGTACTAAATCCTAAATTCCATGGCGTTGTGTTACATCCCCTTATGTTGCCAGTTGTAGAAGCCTGCATTCACAAACCCCCCATTCACCATCTAACTGTGCTTGACCCGTCAATTGTGATCCTATGCCCCTCATTAATCAAACCAGCGTCCACGATCTCTGCACAAGGGACACACGGTGTCGCTGTGCTTACACAGCAGAGTCAAAAGGACCAAACATTCCGAGACTCACCGAGCAGAGGTGTAAAGTATATTATTCTCCGACGGATTGGTCAACCGGTGCTGAGTAAAGTGGTAATGTGAATAGGTGTCACAAGAGTGGAACTAATCGCTGCGAATTAGCCAGTAGAAATAGGAGATTTGGGGGGGGGGGGGGGGGGGGACGGGTGGATGTGGCTCGGCTTAATGCATTCGGTACATTGTCGCCAGTCACGGAGCCAGTTTGATCGACGGTATTGAAGGGGGGAAACTTAACACGATCATTTCACAAATCACAAAGTCTCCACATAGACAAATCTCAACGTCGACGAACGTTGAGGAAGGAGGAATTGTACTGCCCACGTTTGAAAGAAAGCCGATCACCACGGCCTCCTCCCCAGAGAAAAGGGTGACCTCAGCTGTACGGAGGTTGTGTCACTCATATAACCATATAACCATATAACAATTACAGCACGGAAACAGGCCATCTCGACCCTTCTAGTCCGTGCCGAACACATAATCTCCCCTAGTCCCATATACCTGCGCTCAGACCGAAACCCTCCATTCCCTTCCCATCCATATAACTATCCAATTTATTTTTAAATGAAAAAAACCAACCTGCCTCCACCACCTTCACTGGAAGCTCATTCCACACAGCTACCACTCTCTGAGTAAAGAAGTTCCCCCTCATGTTACCCCTAAACTTCAGTCCCTTAATTCTCATGTCATGCCCCCTTGTTTGAATCTTCCCTACTCTCAGTGGGAAAAGCTTTTCCACGTCAACTCTGTCTATCCCTCTCATCATTTTAAAACCTCTATCAAGTCCCCCGTTAACCTTATGCGCTCCAAAGAATAAACATAGAAACATAGAAACATAGAAATTAGGTGCAGGAGTAGGCCATTCGGCCCTTCGAGCCTGCATCGCCATTCAATATGATCATGGCTGATCATCCAACTCAGTATCCCGTACCTGCCTTCTCTCCTTTCCCCCTGATCCCCTTAGCCACAAGTGCCACATCTAACTCCCTCTTAAATATAACCAATTAACTGGCCTCAACTACCCTCTGTGGCAGAGAATTCCAGAGATTCACCACTCTCTGTGTGAAAAAAAGTTCTTCTCATCTCGGTTTTAAAGGATTTCCCCTTTATCCTTAAACTGTGACCCCTTGTCCTGGACTTCCCTAACATCGGGAACAATCTTCCTGCATCTAGCCTGTCCAACCCCTTAAGAATTTTGTAAGTTTCTATAAGATCCCCTCTCAATCTTCTAAATTCTAGAGAGTATAAACCAAGTCTATCCAGTCTTTCTTCATACGACAGTCCTGACATCGCAGGAATCAGTCTGGCGAACCGTCTCTGCACTCCCTCTATGGGAATAATGTCCTTCCTCAGATTTGGAGACCAAAATTGTACGCAATACTCCAGGTGTGGTCTCACCAAGACCCTGTACAACTGCAGTAGAACCTCTCTGCTCCTATACTCAAATCCTTTTGCAATTAAAGCTAACATACCATTCGCTTTCTTTACTGCCTGCTGCACCTGCATGCCTACCTTCAATGACTGGTGTACCATGACACCCAGGTCCCGCTGCATCTCCCCCTTTCCCAATCGGCCACCATTTAGATAATAGTCTGCCTTCCTGTGTTTGCCACCAAAATGGATAACCTCACATTTATCCACATTATACTGCATCTGCCAAACATTTGCCCACTCACCCAGCCTATCCAAGTCACCCTGCAGTCTCCTAGCATCCTCCTCACAGCTAACACTGCCCCCCAGCTTAGTGTCATCCGCAAACTTGGAGATATTGCCTTCAATTCCCTCATCCAGATCATTAATATATATTGTAAATAGCTGGGGTCCCAGTACTGAGCCTTGGGGTACCCCACTAGTCACTGCCTGCCATTGTGAAAAGGATCCGTTTACTCCTACTCTTTCTGTTTGCCAGCCAGTTCTCTATCCACATCAATACTGAACCCCCAATGCCTTGTGCTTTAAGTTTGTATACTAATCTCTTATGTGGGACCTTGTCGAAAGCCTTCTGGAAGTCCAGATACACCACATCCACTTCTAAAAATTATATAAGATTCGAGGATGTAACTAGTAGCGTGAATGATCTGGATGATAAAGCCCTAACTTGTTCAACCTTTCTCTGTAACTTAGTTGCTGAAACCCAGGCAACATTCTAGTAAATCTCCTCTGTACTCTCTCTATTTTGTTGACAACCTTCCTATAATTAGGCGAACAAAATTGTACACCATACTCCAGAATTGGCCTCACCAATGCCTTGTACAATTTTAACATTACATCCCAACTTCTATACTCAATGCTCTGATTTATAAAGGCCAGCACATCAAAAGCTTTCTTTACCACCCTATCTACATGAGATTCCACTTTCAGGGAACTGTGCACAGGTAGTCCCAGATCCCTCTGTTCACCTACACTCTTCAATTCCCTACCATTTACCATGCACGTGTTATTTTGATTTGTCCTGCCAAGATGTAGCACCTCACGCTTATCAGCATTAAACTCCATCTGCCATCTTTCAGCCCACTCTTCCAACTGGCATACATCTCTCTGTAGACTTTGAAACTCTACTTCATTACCCGCAACCCCACCTATCTTAGTATCATCTGCATACTTACTAAGCCAATTTACCACACCATCATCCAGATCATTGATATACATGACAAACAACAGTGGACCCAACACAGATCCCTGTGGCACCCCACTCGTCACTGGCCTCCAACCTGTCAAACAACCATCCACCATTACTCTCTGGCATCTCCCATTCAGCCACTGTTGAATCCATCTTGCTACTCCACCATTAATACCCAACCATTGAACCTTCTTAACCAACCTTCCATGAGGAACCTTGTCAAAGGCCTTACTGAAGTCCATATACACAACATCCACTGCGTTACCCTCATCAATTTCCCGAGTAACATCTTCAAAAAATTCAAGACGATTAGTTAAACAAGACCTTCCAGGCACAAATCCATGTTGACTGTTCCTAATCAGACCCTGTTTATCCAGATGCTTATATATATTATCTCTAAGTATTCTTTCCAATAATTTGCCCACCACTGTCGTCAAACTAACAGGTCTATAATTGCTAGGTTTACTCTTAGACCCCTTTTTAAACAATGGTACAACATGCGCAGTACGCCAATCCTCCGGCACTATTCCCGTTTCTAATGACATTTGAAATATTTCTGCCATAGCCCCTGCTATTTCTACACTAACTTCCCTCAATGTCCTAGGGAATATCCTGTCCGGACCTGGAGACTTATCCACTTTTATATTTCTCAAAAGTGTCAGTACTTCCTCTTCTTTGATCATCACAGTTCCCATAGCTACTCTACTTGTTTCCCTTACCTCACATAATTCAATATCCTTCTCCTTGGTGAATACCGAAGAAAAGAAACTGTCCAATATCTCCCCCATCTCTTTTGGCTCTGCAGATAGTTGTCCACTCTGACTCTCTAATGGACCAATTTTACTTCGGAGTCACGTGAGTGATTCCGTGAAGAACCCAGCCCAGTGCGCAGTTGCGTATTATCGCACAGCTGTGCACACGCGGCCAGCGGGAGTCGGCGCTCCCGCAAACCAAGGAACGTTAGGTAAGTACCTACCTTAATCGGGCCTTGTGTTGTTTGCTCCAGGGGGAGCAAAGTTGCAGAGGAAGCGGCCCCCGTTCGAATCCAGCGAAGGAGCCGACAGTGGAGGGGGATAGGCGCAAACGGGACCGCACACGCTGCGGACCAGGGAGCTGCGCTGATGCTGGTCCGCTGAACAGCTGTTTGGTTAACAGCAGCGGACCGGAGGGAAATTTAAAAACCCGACCGGCAGCCCTGCAGACTCCTGACAAGGAGAATCGCCGCCCGGGAACCGCTACAATGCCGCCTAAAAAACGGCAGGCAGCCTCTAACTACAGGTAAGACAAAAACCTTACCAAAAATATAGGTTCCACAGGAACCAACTTCCTCCAACACTGGAACAGGCTGGAGACAGCAAAAACAAGTATGTCTGTCTCCCCAAGCCAGAGGAGGTCATGGAGTTACAAAACCTCCAGGAAAACGAGGGGTCACTGGCTGAATGCCAAGTGAGCTGACACTCCTACCCCAGTGCCATTGCACTAGCCATCTCCCTTGTCGAGGGATTGATGCGACAACGGAGTTTGAGCTATGTCTCCTCCAAGTTATAGCACACCCTTTTTCTCCCTCTTTTGAGGCTAGCTAAGGAGGCCAGGGCTGGGCTGGCTTAAACGCTGGGCAGGCGGACGAGAACAGGAGTATGCCAGGGGAGCAGGATCAGGAAGAGCTGCTGGGTGTCGTGGGCCACTACATGGCTCCTCCACGCGACCATCTTCCCAACAAAGCCCTGCAGGAGTAGGCCTTTCTAGAGGTAAATCTGCAGGCAGCTGGGTCAGCAGACTCGCAGGCAAGAGCTAAAAGCAGCGAATTCTGAAGCTCCTAACAGAAGGGTCGAGATGTCACCGCCTTTGCTCGTTTCCACGGATCATACTCACCTGGCAGGCGAGACGCCATGATCACCAAGGTGGTTCTCCCAGGATGAGGCTATCCCGTTGCACTTCGAGTGTGCTGACGCCTAAGATGTTCCCAAATTTGGGATACTCGACTGACATTTGTGCATATAAGACCTGCCCTCAACCCCAAATATACGGGGCTATGAAAACCGCTGCTGCGGGAAGAGAGGCAGCTAAACATGTGCGCCTCATGAGGGCACGCCATGGAACGAGCAGGACATCGCATCCAACACCCAGCTGGCAGCACCCCTCGGCATCCACCAGCAAATATCGAACAAGGACTGGTGAAAGCCTGGCGACCGCTTCACATTACCCCCAAAGTTCTTTTCAGACAGGGGCCCAGAGCGGAGCCGTGGGAAAATGCGCCGCCCCACCGACAGCACCAGCATACTAGCAAAACTAAGCCTTCATGAAAAAACAATGAACATGGAGGTAGGTAGTCTGGTTCCTCCCTGTTTACACAAAATAAGGGTGCTCTACTAACTGCGGGGGGGGGGGGGGGGCATTTACACTTGTTGATAAAAGCATGGGGTGCTGTCACAAATAACTAATATATACTCAACAGTATTAGTGGATAAAAACTTGAATTCAAATTGGGCATATTACCGCCAGTTCAGCAATGCGCCCAAAGGGCATTTTTCTCCCTCTAAGAAAGAGAAGCGAGAAGGTCAAGCTGAACTAGAAAGGCTCATTACAAAACGGATCATGGGAACAAACATGAACCATTGGAATTTGTATCGAATATATTCACCAAAACTACAAAAGATGGTGAATGTAGCATCATCATTGACTTAATATCACTAAATAAATCTGTTGAGTATATACACTTTAAGATGGAGACTTTTTTGTCACTGCCAGACATCTGATCTCCAAAGGATGCCTTATGGCAAGCATTGATATGGAAGATGCATACTATCTTATACCCATACACTAGGATCATTGTAGATACCTAAAGATTTACCTGGGTATGGACATCCCGGTTAGGGCAACTATGTGAGTATAGAGCATTCCCAATGGTCTAACCTCAGCCCTAAACTAATTACAAAAATATTAAAAATAGCCATGAAAATATTAAGAAAACAAGCATAATCATGGCATATATTGGATGATATCCTCATATTAGGGGAAACAAAGGAATTAGCTGTGGCAGCAGTTCTAGCTACGAAACAGCTCCTTAAAGCACTGAGGTTCATCCCACACCCAGATAAACCAAAATTGAAGCCGTTAACTACCATGGATTATCTGGGCTTCAATATCAATTCTATCCATATGACTGTTACTTTGCCAAGGTGCACGGGCACTATAATCAAATCATGAATGTACCCACTGAAGCTATATCACAATTACAGTGGTGGGCAGACAATGTTTGGCATAGTTTTCAGCCCTATTATTATCACCAATCCTAACTTGGTTATTAAAAACCATGCCAGTACTTTAGGCTGGGGAGCAACTAACTCCATATCCAGCACAGGTAACAGATGGACCAATTCAGAATCATCGTTACTACACACACCGGGCATCAACTATTTGGGATTGGTGATCGCCTATTAGGTTAAAAAGCATATGCATTTCAAATGCAGCACGTACATATGCGGTTACGGATTGATAATACTATGGTGGTGGCTTATATCAACCATATGGGGAGCATAAAATCATTATCGTGCAACAAATTGGTCAAACAGATCTGGCAATGGTGTGTCAAAAGACATTTTAACTATCAGCTGCCTATTTCCTAGGAAGCTAGAACACAGTGGGAGACACCACGTCACGGGTAAAAATTTATGATAACATTGAATAGATGTCAAACCCAAGATATCTGCTAAAGGTATTAAGCAGTTTGAACGCCAGATATCAATTTGGTTGCACAAGACGGAATCACCAGTAACCTATGTATGTGACTTAGGAACCAGATCAGAGGCAGCGGCGAAAGATGCCTACAAGCTGGAAGGGGGAATTTCTGCTTTGCTTTCCTCCCTTCTGCCTCACCAGTCGGGCACTTCGCAATACAGATGGAATCTGTCTCCGGGATATTGAACGTGCCCGACCGGCCTACATAGCCATGGTTCCTAGTTCATCACGACATGGTAGGCAAGTCACCTATGGATTTCCCTAGTGGACTATGGTTGCTGACTCAACCCAGTATCAGGCATAAGCCACCCATGCCATAAAAACATCAAACTCCTGGGTGTAGGTTTTGAATAGTCCTTAACAGGGACTGGGATTATCCAAATGAACCATTACCACCATGTCGGCATCCCTGCGAACAGTCGCCAAGAGAAACATGGGGAAAAATACTGCCACGACGCAGGGACAACATACCAAACTATTCAACCACTGACGTATTGGAGTTCCTGGACCATCTACACCATGATTAAAAGGTGAGTTACAGTGCCATAAATACAGCATGAAGCGCCTTGTCTGCTTATCTAAAAACAGCAGGACAGCAGAGCATGGGATCCCATCCACTGAGGATAAACTTATGAAGGGCAATTATAATAATAAGCCCCAAAAACCCAGGTATACCCATGTATGGGATATCGGTGTGATATTGACATATCTCAGAGAATGGCACCAGCCAGATCCCTCAGTCTTGCTCAAATCTATGTTAAAAACGCTCATGCTTATGGCTCGTATACGCTCACAGAGTCCAGTCACTCCATAAAACTAGACTGGATAACATGGTGATTACCCCAGACGCATCACGTTCATCATTCTAGGTCTGGTAAAAACCTAACTCGCAGGTATATGGGACTAGGCGAGATTATGAGTTCGGCACGGACTAGTAGGGTCGAGATGGCCTGTGTTTTCCGTGCTGTAATCATTATATGGCTATATGGACCAGGAACGCCCAATTCACTGGTGGGATTCCGGGCCCACCCACCAGAGTCCAGGTTGAGTGTGGTGACCCATCTACAACAATATATAGACACAACCCACAATCTTAGAGGGAGAGGAAAGCCTATGGGTCAACCACAGAAACCCCAAGACGGGGTAACGAGCCAAACCACTTCAAGGTGGCTCAAACAGGTACTGAAAGCTGCCGGAATAGATAATAATACATTTAAATCCCATTCCACTAGGGCAGCATTGATATCAGCGGCTGAACGAATGGACATCCCGGTTGAACACATTCTCAATACGGCAGGATGGTCAAGGGAAACGACGTTCAGAACATTTTTATTGTAAACCGTTGATAAGCCTGATTTAATTGCAGGAAGAAAATTACAAACTGCAAATATTTAATTTAAGCTCAGGGGAGCTATTTATGTTTCTGTTTTCTGTTTCTTGAGAAAGTTGAGAAACCTTTCTGTTTCTTGAGAAAGCGGATCCATTGGTTGATTACGATAACACTTCCTCCCTCAAAAACTTCGGCAGTGAGTGAAATAAAAAATGTTACACGGTTTGAAATCACAGACCTTTGAAATCTTCACGGAATCACTCACGTGACTCCGAAGTAAAATAGTAAGATTAAACGAGTACTTACCAGTATGAAGTTTGATCTGTATTTTATGAGGAGTTACGATGAGGGATTACGTGCCCTCCGCTCCCACCCTCAATATATAGATCAAACTAATAAACTGATGTCTCACTGATCTTTACTATGTTACTTCAAATATTGTGTCTATACTGTGATTCCACACCGCTGCTTCGAAGAATGGCGCAACTGCGCACTGGGCTGGGTTCTTCACGTAATCCCTCATCGTAACTCCTCATAAAATACAGATCAAACTTCATACTGGTAAGTACTCGTTTAATCTTACTATTTTATCCCTCGTTATCCTTTTGCTATTAATATAGCGGTAGAAACCCTTCGGATTTACTTTTACCTTACTTGCCAAAGCAACCGCATATCTTCTTTTAGCTTTTCTAATTTCTTTCTTAAGATTCTTTTTACATTCTTTATACTCCTCAAACACCTCACTCGTGTCTATACAAATGCTTATTATTAACATCCATATGAATGTAGGTCCCTTGCAGTCAAAAACAGGTGAGTTGATCATGGGGAACAAGGATATGGCGGACCAATTGAATAACTACTTCGGTTCCGTCTTCACTAAGGAATACATAAATAATCAGCTGTAGGGAGGTTGTGTCACTCGTGTCTATACAAATGCTTATTATTAACATCCATATAAATGTAGGTCCCTTGCAGTCAGAAACAGGTGAGTTGATCATGGGGAACAAGGATATGGCGGACCAATTGAATAACCACATTGGTTCCGTCTTCACTAAGGAAGACATAAATAATCTGCTGGAAATAGCAGGGGACCGCGGGTCAAAGGAGTTGGAGGAATTGAGTGAAATCCAGGTTAGCCGGGAAGTGGTGTTGGGTAAATTGAATGGATTAAAGGCCGATAAATCCCCAGGGCCAGATAGGCTGCATCCCAGAGTACTTAAGGAAGTAGCTCCAGAAATAGTGGATGCATTAGTAATAATCTTTCAAAACTCTTTAGATTCTGGAGTAGTTCCTGAGGATTGGCGGGTAGCAAACGTAACCCCACTTTTTAAGAAGGGGGGAGAGAGAAAACGGGGAATTACAGACCAGTTAGTCTAACATCGGTAGTGGGGAAACTGCTAGTCAGTTATTAACGATGTGATAGCAGCAAATTTGGAAGTTGTGAAATAATTGGACAAAGTCAGCATGGATTTACGAAAGGTAAATCATGTCTGGCGAATCTTATAGAAATTTTCGAGGATGTAACTAGTAGCGTGGATAGGGGAGAACCAGTGGATGTGGTGTATCTGGACTTCCAGAAGGCTTTCGACAAGGTCCTACATAAGAGATCAGTATACAAACGTAAAGCACATGGCATTGGGGGTTCAGTATTGATGTGGATAGAGAACTGTCTGGCAAACAGGAAGCAAAGAGTAGAAGTAAACGGGTCATTTTCACAATGGCAGGCAGTGACTAGTGGGGTACCGCAAGGCTCAGTGCTGGGATCCCACCTATTTACAATATATATTAATGATCTGGATGAGGGAATTGAAGGCAATATCTCCAAGTTTGCGGATGACACTAAGCTGGGGGGCAGTGTTAGCTGTGAGGAGGATGCTAGGAGACTACAAGGTGACTTGGATAGGCCGGGTGAGTGGGAAAATGTTTGGCAGATGTAGTATAATGTGGATAAATGTGAGGTTATCAATTTTGGTGGCAAAAAAACAGGAAAGCAGACTATTATCTAAATGGTGGCCGACTAGGAAAAGGGGAGATGCAGCGAGACCTGGTTGTCATGGTACACCAGTCATTGAAAGTATGCATGCAGGTGCAGCAGGCAATGAAGAAAGCGAATGATATGTTAGCTTTCATTGCAAAAGGATTTGAGTATAGGAGCAGGGAGGTTCTACTGCAGTTGTACAGGGTCTTGGTGAGACCACACCTAGAGTATTGCGTACAGTTTTGGTCTCCAAATCTGAGGAAGGACATTCTTGCCATAGAGGGAGTGCAGAGAAGGTTCACCAGACTGATTCCTGGGATTTCAGGACTGTCTTATGAACAAAGACTGGATAGACTTGGTTTATACTCTCTAGAATTTAGGAGATTGAGAGGGGATCTTATAGAAACTTACAAAATTCTTAAAGGGTTGGACAGGCTAGATGCAGGAAGATTGCTCCCGATGTTGGGGAAGTCCAGGACAAGGGGTCACGCCTTAAGGATAAGGGGGAAATCCTTTAAAACCGAGATGAGAATAACTTTTTTCACACAGAGTGGTGAATCTCTGGAACTCTGCCACAGAGGGTAGATGAGGCCAGTGCATTGGCTATATTTAAGAGCAAGTTAGATGTGGCCCTTGTGGCTAAGGGGATCAGACGGTATGTAGAGAAGGCAGGTACGAGGTACTGAGTTGGATGATCAGCCATGATCATATTGAATGGCGGTGCGGGCTCGAAGGGCCGAATGGCCTACACCTGCACCTAATTTCTATGTTTCTATACTAATTATTCTAATATATACAGACGCTCCCGGGGGCATGAACATTTTATATTCCCTTTGAGAACCCGGACCTCACCACCATTCCACCCACCCATCGGACAGCCAGCGACAAGGAGATAGTTATTGGAAGTGATTAGAATAGTTTATTTCCGGTCTTTATGAACAACCCGTTTCCTGTGTGATTCACGCACAAGGTGGTGTGACAGCGCGCTGTTGGCCCGTGACTTACAATATCTTGTATTATTGCACCCGGACAATATTGAGGTGACATTGTGTAGAAAGAAACTGCAGACGTTGATTTATTACATGTGAACGCTTGGTTGTATACGGCAGCTACTGAGTTATATAATTCGCACACCCGGATAACTCCTGAACACATCGGTTTAAGATGTATACATCTGTTCAATGTTCTACTATATTTATAACTAGACTGGGAATACTAATGTTTCAATGATATGATTAATTTCACAATGAAATTCACGGGATATGTAACCATGGTCTTCAGCTGCTCCCGGAACATTCTCTGGGTCAGGACATAAATACACGTGTTGGTGCAGGTACTCAGAACCTGGAGCATAAACGAAATTGTCTGAAGATCACTGTCCGCGAAATACTCAGCGCCTAAAACGCGCTCAGCCACAACATATATAGGCAGTGTGCGCCACAAAGCGATGAAACTGCCAGATATGCTGAAAAGTAAAACGATGGATTTCCTCCGGCTGTCCATCTCCGGATCCTTGCCATTCTCTCCACTGTTGGGGCCCCGGAGCAATCTGCGGACTCTACCAGAGACTAGAATGTATCTGGCGGTCAGTGAATTGACCAACAAAAACAAAACAAACGGGAGACAAGGAATTACGGTAATGTACAAGAACTCAAACGAAGTCCATGAAGGTGAGGTTAAGAACGACTGTGTCCAGGCACATCCTCTGGGTTTATTATCGGTAATATAAACTGACTCGAATGTAAAATACCACGGTACGTTTATTAAACAGCTCACAGCAATTACCGTTCCGATAACAACACTCGCCGTTCGCTCGGTGCAATATTTTGTTTTCAGTTTCTGACAACAAATGGCCACAGACCGACCAAGCGTGAACCCCACGGTGAACCAGACATAGATTGCTGTGGCTGCGCAGGTCAGGGTCCAGGTGACGGAGCACACGGGGGTGATGGTGAAGAACGACAGCGGGAAATACATTTCAACAATGGACCTTATTATGACATCAATGATGAGGACCATGAGGTCGGCCGCTGCCATTCCCACCAGGTAGCGAGTGATGCATTTGGAGAGACCGCACTTTCCCCGGGACAGGATCACAATCGCCACCACGTTAACTGCGCAAGAAGAAACGAAGGATGTTACAGTGTGTGGCGTTCACAAAGAATACCCTGAACTGAAAGGATTTCCGAGTGACATTTACTACTGAGTTTCAAGAATTAATGAAACAACAATTCACATCAGCAGTTAGATAATGAAAAGATACGTGGCACACACAGCTCATGTTATCCGTGTTGGATGCGCTCCTCTGACTATGGTTGTCCGTTGGTTATTTATCCAATTGAGAGATCATTCCGTGTGTTCGCTGGCTGCTCTAATTGACTTCGCAATGCAGACGACAAGTGCGCCGGTGGCAGTGTATGGATCAGTGAAGGAGAATAACCTGCAGGGTTAAAGTAAATCAGAAAGTTGCCGAGAGGGTGACGTTGTTCCTCTTTGGGAATGGCAAAACTAGATAGACCGTATGTCCTTCTAACCGGAAGATAAATGTTGTTATTGGAACACAATGAATAAAGGGAAGTAGAGACATTCCGCGTGTAAAAAGGCTCTTCGGCCCATCTTGCCCATGCCCCATCTACTCTTGTTCCAACTGCGCATGTTTGGCCCAGATCGTTCTAAACCCTTCCTATCCATGTACCTATCCAACACTGGGTCAATAAACACAACCGCCAACCACAGCTTGTGAAGACCAGAGTCTGTATCTGTGGCAATAACAGTTCAATTTGAAATTGTTCCACAGCTTCCAGTCCTGCAAAGGTTCATCTAATTGCAAAGGAATATTCACAAGGTTCTTTACCCCACAATGTCCCTGCTATTCCCCACTGCCCATTCACTCTGCCCAGTAGCCACCGCACATTTATCCTGCCCAGCGTTGAACTTCCTTCACACGACACAACCAACTGCACCTTCGCCCACCCCAGTCCACCCTACATATTCACTCTGCTGTGTCCACCGGACACTCAACCTGCCCAACCTCCAACCGCCCTGTATCACTCTGTCCAGTCCCCACCTGGCTTCATCTTGCTCAGTCGCCACTGCATATTGACCCTGCCGAGTACCAACCGCACCGTCACACTTCCCCCTGTCCTGTCCCCACTGCACCTACACCATGCTCATTACCTATCGCAGCTTCATCCTGCACAGATCTCACCTGCCTTCATCTTCCCCATACTCCACAGCTCCATCGCCGTACCCATCCCCCACTGCACCTTCACCCGGCCAAGTTCCTACCCGGCCTTCACAATTTGGTTGGTTTATATGTTTGTAGATGACACCAACATGGCCGATGTACACAGCGGAATAGAGATCAGCTACAGCAATGGACGGCGAAATGACAGATGGTGTAACATTGGAGCTGTGCGAGGTCTCAGGGGAAGACGGACATGTGGGGGGGGGGGGGTATACAAAGAATGGCATGACCATTATCAGCAGTGATTAACGGAGGTGCCTTGGGGTCCAAGCCCAGAACTCCCTGAAAGTAGCAACACATGTAGATAGCGTGGTACATGAGGCACGCGGCATATTTGCCGACATTGGTCAGCACATTCAGTATGAGGGTCAGGGCATCGTGGAGCAGCGCTGTAGGACTTTGGACAGCATTTGGGGTATTACGTCCAGTTCTGGTCGCCCGATTACATGGAGGATGTGAAGGTTTTAGAAAGGGTACAAAGGTTACAAGAATAATATCTATATTATGGGATATTGGCTACAGGGAGAAGTTGTAGAGAATTGGATTGTATTTTTTCTGGAACGCTGAAGGTTGCGGGACGACCTGACAGAAGAATAGAAAACAGGAACCTTTTTCCAGGATAGAAAATCAAATACTAGAGGGAAGAGCTTTAAGAAGGGCAAAGCTTAAGGTAGTTGTTAGGGGAATGTTTTATACACAAAGACTGAGTGCCTGGAACGCGCTGCCAGGGTGGGGGTTTGTGATGTTTTTCGGGCCAGATAGGATAGTGGTGTTTCAGAGACTTTTGAATACACCAATAGATTTGCAGAGAATGGAGGGATATGGGTTATGCGCAGGCAGATAGGATTTGGCCTTGGAATCATGTTCGACACTGACATTCATTGTGGACCGAATGGCCTGTGTTGTGATGTACTGTTCAATGTTCTATGTTTTGTTTTTAATTATTTCCTGTCACCACCCGACTACTACCACTGGATCAACTTTATTTAATCAAAGGCATCCCAATTGGATCCTGTGCGCGCCTATTACTATTGCCCTTCCACTCTTTTTCTCCCTTTCCTTTGCCGTAGAGGCATCCATGGTGCCATGAACTTGGCTGCTGCTGCTTTCCCCTGATGAACCATCTCCCCCAACAGTTTACAAAATGGTATATCTGTTTAGGAGGGATATGACCACAGGGGACTCCTGCACTACCTACCTACTGCTGCGCTGGATAATGGCCACCCGTTCCCATTCTGTCCGCTTTTACCTGCGATGTGACCAAGAGAATGGAGGGATAAGGGCGATGCGCTGGCAGATAGGAGTTGGTCTTGGCATCATGTTCGACACAGACATTGTGGACCGAATGGCCTGTTTTGTGCTGTACTGTTCTATGATCTATGGTTTGTTTTAAATCGTTTCCTGTCACCACCTGGCTCCTACCATTGGAACAGATTTGTATCTAATTCTTCCCAACTGGATCCTGTGTGCGCGAACCTTCCAGGCCAGTCTACCATGCGGACCCTGTGAAAGCAACGGATAAACTACAAAAAACACATATAGACAACGTGTCTCGCGAATAAAGTCATGCTGTCTATTTATAATCAGTGTTATCTTTCCAAATACCGATGAGGCGTATTGCACTAATTTCCCTCAGGCAGCTTTACCACTACCGATATCAGAATGAACCGCCTGTAGTTCCCTGCATGCATTCTACATAAACGACAGGCATCACTTCAAGGTCAATATCAACTTGTTCCCGTGCTGCCCACGTTTATATGCCACAGATGCGCAGCAAACTATCTGCAGAGTGAAACGTCAGTGGGGTGGGGACTGAGCCGGGGGAAGGTGCGGGCTGGACTGGGCGGGATGAAGGTGCTTGGAGAAGGTGCAGTGGGGACTGTTGAGAGGAGAGTGTACAGCGGAGGGACAGACAGACGTCAGGATAGATATCAGTGGGGAACGCGCAACGTCGGGTGGCTTATCGTGCGGATTTTCATTGTAATGTTTTATGTCATGCTGATCAGGATATTGGAGGGGGCGGAGGCGGGGGCGGGGGGTGGGGGGGGGGGTGGTTCGGGGTGACTCTCCGAGTGCGACAGCGGAAGGTTTGACGCACAGTTGAGCTGCGGTTTTGTTTGGTGATCTGACCTGGAAGCATGTGCTGCAGTCAGAAGTGTTCCGTCAAAATGCAGCAGCTGTCCCGAAATCTCAATCACTTTGACTGCACCATGTACAACGTATTAAGTGTATGCCCACGACGCTGTCCACACCCTGACCCACGGTCTCCATTCTGCCTCCACCATTATCACACACTGCATCTCCCTATTCCCATTTTCCGTCAATACAATTTGTAGCGCTTCCATCCGCAACATTCTGCAGTTCATTCTCCATAAGCAGAGCTTCCCACAGCTCGGAAGCAAGCCATTTGACCCGCCACAGCTAAAGCGACATGGATGTACCCACAATACCCATAGCCTCCATGCCTTGGAGTGCTAAGTGTTCCTCTTGATGTATTTAGTATCCCTGCATCGCATCAAACTCTTTAGCAGCGCGTCCTAGATTCCGAGTCTGAGAAAATACCTCTTCAAATTCGTCCAAATATTTTATCCAAACTATTGCCCTCTCGATTTAGCCCCCTCATTTATGCGGCATGTTTGATAGCATGTATCCTGTCTATGCCCCTTAATATGTCCAAATGTTGGATCTTCACTGCGTAATTTTCGTGAAAGGAAAATAAACTCAGTCTATCGACTCTCCCGTCATAACCAAACTTTGCCATCGCAGAAAACATTTTTTATAAATCTCCTCTCCACCTTCCACATGGCATTAAGTTCTTCCCACACTGTGGCGACCAGAGGTGCCCACAGAAGCGCAGATGTGAGCTAGGGAACATTCTATAAAGCTGTACCCCAACCACTCTGTTCCTGGTTTATTTGTGCGGCCGGTAAAATTAAATGTTACACACATTCAATGACAACTGAGCTGCCTGTAATGCCGCCTCCGAAGATGTTTGGGATTATACACTATCGGGTTCGAAAGAGATTACCTGCTAGGAGCCGACCCTATGCCTAAAGCTTACCCCCAGCTTCACCCGACCTAGTACTAAATGGACAGACTCAGGAAGTTGTTGGTAGTGGGGAAGGGAATGTTGATGATGATGTGTACCAAGTGCAGAAAGTTAGGAAATCTTCTTGGGGACGGCCATGGTATGGTATGCATATCTGTAGCGGGACTTCTCCGATCAACCAGTTGCAAGTACAGTGATAGTGTATTCGTAGAAAACTTCTCACATGTATGTGGACAATTTGGCTCATTGTGTCTGTGCCGAGCAATCGGCATGTTACAAGTCACCGTGAAGATCCAACATTTGGACAAATTAAGGGGCAAAGACAGGATATATACTGTGAAGAAATAATCTTCTAGATCAGCGCTTTCAATTACACATCCGAGGGTTTACATCTGAGTTCAGTCAAATCTTTCCTCTTCCAGACTTGCATGCAGAAATTTCTGAACCTTTCGTGACATCTGAATAAACGGCTTCCCAATCAAGTTGTACCGCCGCACCTAACCATTCCTAATCACCACAACTCCTCTCAGCCGTGCAAAGCACCAGAGGTGCAGTGTGCTGACAGAACCTACTTACAATTCTCAAACTGCAACCTGACTGGTGATTGACGTGGAATCGTCAAACAGAATATCGTAGCTCTGGGAAAAGATGCAAACAATGTGTTTATTTAATACCCGATTGTCCTGCCTTGTTAACCCCGGTTTCATTTGGACACACAAGCTGGTTGGCAGAATATTTTATCAGATACGGCATGGAGCTAGAATCGTATAAAATACATGTCCTTCAGCTCACAGAGACAGGTGTCAAACGTCAAGCCAACATTTCCACGAATCATGCAGTATTAATTCAGCGACATTATCACCAATTCACCTCAGATACTATTAGACATCCGCCGGAATACGGGTAACTTACAGCAGCGAATTACCGACCAAACTGCACATGTTGGGTCGGGGAATGAAACCGGAGCAAATTGGGGAAACAGATGCGTTCACGAACAGATGCGCAGACATCATAAAAGCAGTGCAAGATCGAAGCTCGTTGTTGAGCTGTGAGACCACAGCGACTATGGAAACATACCATTCCGAACCAGACACTAAAGAGAGGCATAACTTGTAAAATACAAGTCGGGATTGCACACGCATGTACAAGATCCAAAATCAACAATTATGAGGCAACGCACATTCTCAGTTAACGAAGGTTCAATTACGAAATTGTAACACGCCAGTATCGGGAAATCTGAGGCGTGCAGAATAATCAACTACAATCAGCTAACAATGAGTAACCGCGGGGACCTGAACTCCGAACCGAGATTCCAGCTGTGACAAACATGTTACCACGCAACATCCCATCCAATTGCATTTCCTTCAGCACACTGCAGTGGTCAACCCCAGCCCCACTGCCCTGCAGCTCACAAACTATTTCCAAATTGACCACATGCTGCCTTGTGTCACAGAGAACGGTCACAGAGTCGGACATCCTCACCACATACCACGTTAGCAGCACCATCACTTCTCGGAGCAGCAACGGTTCAACAACCTCTGAATCACCAACCAACATCCCTTAAAATTCCCGTCCAACCAGCCGCTGTCTCCAAGGTCATTTTGTCCAATCACATAATGCGCTGTTCATTCGGCGGCCAATCAGACACTGTTCCGAGAGGCGTTGTGGCCAATCACCGACCAGCTTCACAGAGGCAGAGAGGGGGAGAGGGATAGGGGAAGATAGGGAGAGAGAGGGAGAGAGCGAGACAGGGAGAGAGGGATAGAGGGGGAGAGGGGGAGACATGGAAAATGGGAAAGAGGGAAAGAGAGTGTGAGAGGGAGAGAGAGGGAGAGAGGGAGAGAGGGGGAGAGAGAGGGAGAGAGAGCGACAGAGAGGGGGAGCGGGGAGAGAGAGAGGGAGAGAGAGGGAGAGAGACGAAGAGAGAACGAGATATGGCGAGATTCCAGCCTCCTGATGTTTCCCCAGGTCATGGGGCAACGTTGCTACCAAATGACTTTCAATTATAAACCTCTGAACAAATGCATGAAAACAACAATTACAATAATACACAATAAACTGTATTACAGATATACACTAAATAAGTTATGATATAAATTAAAATCGACTCAGTCCACCCAAAAACACGGGGCCATCTCTCGATCACTGCCTGAACTGTCATTAACCCATAAAAAGCCGAACTCAAGCAACGCCGCCACGTACAGAGGGAGAAGCTAAAGGGGTCCCATTCCTGAAAGCGGAGTTTCACAACCGCAGGCCCGCGGTAAAGTCAATAATACATTGTGGATGTTGGAAATCAGAAAATATTGTAAACAACTGTAAATACTGGAATATCCTGGGCAGCTCCCACTCGACCAGACTGTACAAATTCACCCGAATTCTCACCGTCACAAACAGTACAACCGCACACGGAGCGACACCCAGATTGTATAATGTCACCCAGAGTGGACCAGGTTAGGAACACGTTACACCGATAATGTAGTTCAATTATCTATTCAGAGAAAACCTATCCGAGCTTCAGACATTCGCTACACTCCAGCCCTTGTACTTTCAAAAATCACTGCCGCTCAGATTGACGTGTTTCTTCACTTCCTTGCTTCCCGAGAAAGAAACTTTTATTTGAAACTTTAACCATTTCTCTTTCCACAAATGCTCCCAGTCATGCGGTTTCAAGCACTTTCGCATTTCACTCCAGACCAGAATATTTCCAAAATGTGGAAATATTCCACGACGCCGGTGAATAAAGAAAGTGCTTGGAGTGAAACTGAAGCGTTTCGCTCGTACTAGAGCAACCCTGGTCTGACATTCGGGCGGCAGCGTCAACGGTTAATTTTTATTCCCGGGAAAAGCAAGAAAGTAATTGGCAGCAGGAGAGTTTCACTCTGTGGTGAAACTACCGGGAACTCCTGGATTATCTGAACACGTATCCTGAACACTTTCACTGGATTATTTCAAGATGCATTTAAACAAAGCGTGCGATCAGCAGTCCAAATAGTCTACACACCAGAATGTACTGTGCATTCACAACGACAATGCTGATATGAAACTACCGGCAGGTTCACAGACCCACGGCTAGACGTTTTAAAGTCAACATAAAACAGGACCATCTTGCATGAGACTACAGTTTGAATGAAGATACGTGGTTATTTTAACATCAACCCCACAGTTCGGCAAATGCCATACCCCCAATCGTACACCAGTGAAACATGAGGTCAATACGACGCGCAGCCACCACGCATGTCAGATATAATAGTGATGAATGCTGTGTGAATCTGTGTGTAAACACTCACGGGGGACGCCAACAGCAGCAAGTGTCGGGTAGTAAATCCTCGTTATTCGTGTAATTAGAAAGCCTCCCATGGACTCGGTGAAGTGCTGTCTCCTCTGTCCATGCAGCACACCAAGACCGCTGCTAAAACAGGTTGACAAGTTCACGACATCCCTTGTTATACCAGAGAGAACGTTCCAGCGGCACCAGTTTCCATGCCAACGACGTTAGTTACACTCACTGAACAAACAATCACGTCAAC
The DNA here is from genome assembly GCA_036785375.1 of Leucoraja ocellata. NCBI lineage: Eukaryota > Metazoa > Chordata > Chondrichthyes > Rajiformes > Rajidae > Leucoraja > Leucoraja ocellata. The sequence continues at coordinate 455,575 of JAWMAR010000796.1, read as the reverse complement.
TGCTCCCAATTTAGCGCTCCTGTGGGAATTACAGACTTAAAGTGACACAAACATCAGAAATCATCCTGTGGATAACATGGTAGTGAACACAGGGTAAAGTGTACATAGTCTATGCCAAAATCGGGCAGGACTCACTGACCAACCCGTTGCTTCACCTTTAGGAACAGATACGTTTCTGTCTCTGTCCTAGTCCTGCCACACCAGGAGTTGTGGCTGATAATGACTGACACTGAATGGACTCATTCTGGTGCAGCAACTGTGAACATGTGATTATCAGGGGATAGAGTTGCAACAATACAAGTGGTCGAATTATGATGTGTGTTTTTAAATGCCACATCACATATTCTAACAGCTTCTGATTGTGTGGGAGGGACAGCTGCCATCCATAATGGGCCTGGCCCATGTGTAACTGATTGACAGATACTTTATTGTCACATGTGCTGAGGGTACCTAGGTACAGTCAACTGCTTTGCTTTTCATACAACCTAGGTAGCACGCGTGTCGCCACGTGTTGGCGCACCAAGCCCCACCATCGTGATTGTCCCTGCAGTGCCCTTGTGAAAATGCCGAGGAACGGACATAAACATAGAGACCAGAACAGCTCCACACGGCGACACACACAGTCACGTTACACTGTGATCCTCCCATATTCCCGCGGCTCAGTGCAACAGGACAAACATCTATCACGCTGATATGACCAGGAGCTGCTACATACGTGGCCTTGTAGATTCCTGCATGCCACCCAGTCTCCAACGCCACCATGTGGGCGGCTGTCCCCACTCCATTAACAGTCATCTCACCCAGGGATGAGTTACGAGTAACATTGCTGGAAGGACTCAGTCCTAAACCATGTTTCCAGGAGCTATCACTGATTCCCGACCATATTGGCCCAATGACCGCCCTGGGAATGAAAATAAGGCGGATACAACGAAGGCCTGGGCGGGGCAAGGGCATGGGAGACTCTGTCTACCACCACAGTGGCCGCCAGTCTCACCACAGTGGCCGCCAGTCTCGTCACAGTGGCCGCCAGTCTCACCACAGTGGCCGCCAGTCTCACCACAGTGGCCGCCAGTCTCACCACAGTGGCCGCCAGTCTCACCACAGTGGCCGCCAGTCTCAGCACAGTGGCCGCCAGTCTCAGCACAGTGGCCGCCAGTCTCACCACAGTGGCCGCCAGTCTCGTCACAGTGGCCGCCAGTCTCACCACAGTGGCCGCCAGTCTCACCACAGTGGCCGCCAGTCTCACCACAGTGGCCGCCAGTCTCACCACAGTGGCCTCCAGTCTCACCACAGTGGCCGCCAGTCTCACCACAGTGGCCGCCAGTCTCGCCACAGTGGCCGCCAGTCTCACCACAGTGGCCGCCAGTCTCACCACAGTGGCCGCCAGTCTCACCACAGTGGCCGCCAGTCTCACCTTACGGCACCAGCTGGAATGGGCGGATCTGCGTGTCCGGGATACTGATATAGCGGCAACACGGTGGAATCACTGACATAACCAGGCTGCTCCCTGACCAATGCACCGGTCACAGTTTCAAGTGTCATTAGAGACGCTGGCGGGGTGTCAACAGCTCAGGCCTCGATACCAATCAGCACTGAGACCATTGTCCATCCTGTCACTGAGTACAAGACACAACAGATAGATTAATGACGGGCTAACAGGTCGCAACTGGAACTCCTTGATGGTCCCTGTATTAAATCCGCAGTATCTGATACAGTGAACTGCTTTTGGATTGAATACAGGGAGCGTCATGGAGGTCCAGTTCCGAGCCACGATATAGGGTGCAAGCTGGCGTGTCGTATAGGTAATGCTGCGGCTGTTATGATATTTCAACATGCAGGTAGACTGGCAAAACAGGTTGCCACTGGACCCCATGACACTCCATGATGGATTCTTAGAGCAACTTGTAATGGAGCCTACCAGGGAGAAGGCAATTCTGGATTTAGTGTTGTGTAATGAACCGGATTTGATAAAGGGAACTCGAGGTAAGGGACCCATTAGGAGGAAGTGGCTGTCATATGATAAGTTTTAATCTACAATTTGAGAGGGAGATGGGTAAATCGGAAGTGTCCATGTTATAGTTGACTAAAGGGGACTTTATAAAGCTGGTCAAAGTGGACTGGAAAGATACCCGCGCAGGGATGACAGAGGAACTACAATGGCAGGTATTTCTGGGAACAATACGGAAGGTGCAGGGTCAGTTTATTCCAAGTAGGAAGAAAGATTCCAAGATGAGTAAGGTGCGACCGTGGCTGACAAGGGAAGTCAAGGACACAATTCAATTCAATTCAATTCAATTCAATTCAATTCAATTCAATTCAATTCAATTCAATTCAACTTTCATGTCATCGCACAAATACAAGTATGAGTACAACGAAATGCAGTTTTGCGTCAGTCCGTAGTAGTTGTACATAAAGAAATAAACAATATAAAGAGAGAAGATACATAATAATCAAGAAATACAGAATAATTAAACAATGGGGACGGGAGGGACCAGAGAAATCTATCGGCGGGACTCCGAGTTCAGCAGTGTAATTGTGTCATTGTAGAAGCTGTTCCTCATCCTACTAGTACGTGACCTGAGGCTCCTGTACCGCCTCCCTGATGGGAGGAGGGCAAACAGTCCATGGTTGGGGTGTGAGAGGTCTTTGATGATCTTCCCTGCCCGTCTCAGACACTGTTTTCGATGGAGGGAATCCATGGCAGGGAGCGGGGCACCGATGATGTACTGTGCGGTTTTCACCACCCGTTGTAGTGCCTTCCTGTCCGCAGCAGTGCAGCTGCTGTACCATACCGTGAAGCAGGTGGGCAGGATACTCTCTATGGTACAGCGGTAAAAGTTGGTCAGGATCCGGGGGGACAGGTGGGCTTTCTTGAGCCTCCTCAGGAAGTAAAGGCGCTGCTAAGCCTTTTTGATCAGCTTGGAGGTGTTGAAGGACCAGGACAAATCCTCCGAGATATGTACTCCGAGGAATTTATAGCTGGAGACGCGCTCCACCTCAGTCCCGTTTATATGGATGGGGGTATGACTGCCTCCTCTGGTCTGCCTGAAGTCAACAATAATCTCCTTCGTCTTTTTGGTGTTGAGGACGAGGTTATTGTTGGCACACCAGGCTGTCAGGTGCTGGATCTCCTCCCTGTAGGCTGACTCATCGTTGCCGCTGATGAGTCCTACTACCGTGGTATCGTCTGCAAACTTAATAATGGCGTTGGATCCGTACTTGTGGATGCAGTCGTGGGTGAAGAGGGAGTAGAGCAGAGGGCAGAGGGTTGCCACTGGAACCCAAGAAAGGGAGTTTGTGGATTGCCTCCATGATGGATTCTTAGAGCAACTTGTAATGGAGCCTACCAGGGAGAAGGCAATTCTGGATTTAGTGTTGTGTAATGAACCGGATTTGATAAAGGGAACTCGAGGTAAGGGACCCATTAGGAGGAAGTGGCTGTCATATGATGTTTTAATCTACAATTTGAGAGGGAGATGGGTAAATCGGAAGTGTCCATGTTATAGTTGACTAAAGGGGACTTTATAAAGCTGGCCAAAGTTGACTGGAAAGATACCCTAGCAGGGATGACAGAGGAACTACAATGGCAGGTACGTCTGGGAACAGTACGGAAGGTGCAGGGTCAGTTTATTCCAAGTAGGAAGAAATATTCCAAGACGAGTAAGGGGCGACCGTGGCTGACAAGGGAAGTCAAGGACATTATAAAAGTAAAAGAGAAGCAGTACAACATGGCAAAGGTGATCATGTTTAAAGAGCTACAGAAGATAACTAAAAAAGGCAATACGGGGAGAAAAGATGAGGTACGGAGGTAAGCTAGCCAAGAATATAAAGGAGGATAGTAGAAGCTCCTTTAGCTACGTGAAGAGGAAAAAAAGTAGTTCAGACCAAAGTTGGACCCTTGAAGCCTGAAACAGGTGAAATTATTACGGGGAACAAGGAGATGGCAGATGAGTTGAACTTTGGATCCGTCTTCCCAAATGAAGACACAAACAATCTTCCTGATCTACTAGTGGCCAGAGGAGACGGATAGTGGTGGAACTGAAGGAAATCCACATTCGGCAATAAATAGTGTTCGATAGACTGATGGGACTGAAGGCTGACAAATCCCCAGGGCCTGATGATCTGCATCCCAAGGTACTTAAAGGAAGTGGCTCTAGAATTCGTGGACGCATTGCTGTTCATTTTCCGATGGTCTATAGATTGAGGATCTGTTCCTGTGGATTGGAAAGTAGCTACTGTTATCCCACTTTTAAAGAAAGGCGCGAGAGAGAAAACAGGGAATTATAGACCAGTTAGCCTGACATCGGTGGTGGGGAAGATGCTGGTCAATCATAAAAGATGAAATAGCGGCAGATTTGGATAGCAGTAACAGTATCGGTCCAAGTCAGCGTGGATTTACGAAGGGGAAATATTGCTTGACTAATCTTCTGTATGTTTTTGAATATGTAACAAGGACAATGGACAAGGAGGGACCAGTGGATGTAGTCTACCTGGACTTTCAGAACGCATTTGATAAGGTCCCACATAGGAGATTAGTGGGCCAAATTAGGGCACATGGTATTGGGGCTAGAATGCTGACATAGAGAGAAAATGATTGGCAGACAGGAAACTAAGAGTAGTGATTAACGGGTCCTTTTCAGAATGGCAGGCGGTGACTAGTGGGGTACGGCAAAGTTCGGTGCTGGGACTGCAACTATTTAAAAAAAATGATCAATGATTTAGATGAAGGGATTCAAAGTACCATTAGCAAATTTGCAGATGGCACAAAGCTGGGTGGCAGTGTGATCTGCGAGTGGGATGCTATGGGAATCCAGGGTGACTTGGACAGGTTGGGTTAGTGGGCCTATGCTTGGCAGCTGCAGTTTAATGTGAATGAATGTGAGCTTATCCACTTTGGTAGCAAATACAGGAAGGCAGAGTTTTACCTAAATGATGTTAAGTCGGGAAAAGTGGAAGTACAACGGGAGCTGGGGCTCCTTGTTCATCAGTCAATGAATATAAGCATGCAGGTACAGCAGGCAGTGAAGCAAAAGAATGGCATGTTGACCTTTATAACAAGAGGAGTTGAGTATAGGAACAAAAAGGTCCTTCTACAGATGTATTGGACCCTTGTGAGTCCTCACCTGGAGCATAGTGTTTAGTTTTTGTCGCTTAATTTGAGGACGGACATTCTTGCTATTGAGGGAGTGCAGCGTACGTTCACGAGGTTGATTCCCGGAATGGCGATACTGTTATATGCTGAGAGGATGGAGCCGCTGGGCTTGTATACTTAGAATTTAGAAGGATGAGAGGATATCTTATTGAAACATGTAAGATTATTACGGTGTTGGACAAGCTATGGGCAGGATTCATGCTCCCGATGTTGGGGGAGTCCAGAGCCAGGGGCCACAGTTTAAGAATAAGGGGTAAGACATTAAGAACGGAGATGAAGAAAGACATTTTCACACAGAGAGTTGTGAGTGTGGAATTTTCTGCCTGTGGAGGCCCGTTCTCTGGATACTTTCGAGAGAGAATTTGATGGGGCTCTTAAAGATAGCGGAGTCAGGGGATATGGGAGAAGGCAGGAACGGGTACTGATTGTGGATGATCAGCCATGATCACATTGAATGGCGGTGCTGGTTTGAAGGGCCGAACGGCCTCTACTCCTGCACCTATTGTCTATTGTCTATAGTCTACTTTATTCCACCACGATCGGCGCCCTTGTTAATGGACGGATCACGTGGATCACAACATCTTGTCGAAAGCCGTCACACCCATTATGTGGATAATGATAAAACAGTCTGGATTTAAAACACAAGACTTTGAATATCCTGGGATTTCTTCCATCATCCCCATTAACGATATTGGCTGAGTGAAACACGCGAGACTTCAGACAAATAATGAATTATGCTGCCATTCCCAGCCACAAGAAACAGCTGGTGACTTTTTTTGTTTCCTTCCCGGGGTCTTTCTACCACTCACGTCATCTCATCCACTTAGATTCACACCGAACTATGGGGAATTGTTTGAGGGCACTGGTCAGAGTACAGCACTGCGGATCCGAGATGTGATGACTCAGTCAGCGTCGATTTGGCTCTTCCTGAGAACCCACGTGAGCCTGACCACCCTGTGTTGTCACAAATGTCTTGTCCATCAAGAGCAGGGAAATCAGAACCTCGATATAACCGGACCCACTCCGTGTTCCCTGTCAACGGCAGTGAAGCTGAACCAGCCGGCAGCACTGAGTCACAACTATGGGAGCCGGCGCTCAATTGGCCGCACTTCATTTCGGCCCCGTACGTTCCCGATTCCGGCTCGAAGCCGCCCGGCTACGGCACTGCCAAAGACCATTACGAGGCCTTCCATGACCGGGGCACAGACTGAGAAACAGCTGAACTGCTCCATCACAGTCCTGTCAAACACACGCTGTGCACTGTGTATACGCGTTCCCATGTTACTCACACAGGGCAGTGACGATGCTGACCAAAATAAAACTATAAAAACATCTCAACGTTGCACATGACGGAAACGAACTTTTCATCACCGTCCTTATACAAAAAGAGAGATGTCTAGAAATCAGCCCTTTATCTTGTGTTTCATACCTTTATTACCATAAGACAGTAAGAGACCGGCACTGTGTCGCATTGCAGTGGGCAGCCGTTTAGAGAAACAGAAATATAAAGTGAATGTGTAATGACGATGAAAACAACAACATTTCGGCCTGGGCTATGGAGAGATGGACCTTCTGAAAACCGCAGAAGGGCACCGGAGTACGGAAATGCAGGGAACGTCAACACGACCAAACCACACTGGAAAGCCATAGACCGTTTACACTCCAATGATGGGCTCGGATCAAGGACAAACTAACGCAACTACTCCGTGTAAGTCCTCTGCAATGTACAACAGCATGACACGTCAAGGGAAGGGCATACAGAGTAGGCGTCTTGCCATTGCAATGTCAGAACACACACTGTAAACAGTCACCTAGCACAGCAAGTGCCCTGGTATTTGCACCAAGTGATCTGTCCTGTATACTAAGACACTCTGAACACCAATGTGATAATCGGAAAACCGTGCAGACAATCTCAGGTCAGGGTCAGCCTCAGATCAGTCATAAGTGATAGGAGTAGAATTAAGCAATTCGGCCCATCAAGTCTACCCCACCATTCACTCATGGCTGATCAATCTCTCCCTCCTAACCCCATTCCCCTGTCCTCTCCCAATAACATCTGAGACTACACTTTTCAAGAAACTAATCATAATAATAATCATACTTTATTAGCCAAGTATGTTGTGCAACATACGAGAAATTTGGTTTGCCATACAGTCAAACCATTATATAGCAACAAAACACACAACATACATTTTAACATGAACATCCACCACGGTGACTACTTCATAATCCTCACTGTGATGGTCGGCGAAAACAAAGTTCAATCTATTCCCTTCATTGTTCTCCCGCGGACGGGAGCCTGCCTCGTGCCTTCCGTTGACGGACGATCTTGACTCCCGCCGCGGTCGCCTCACCCCCCCCCCCCCCCCCCGGGTCCGGGAGATCAAGCTCCTACATCGGGGGATGTCTGCTCCCTGCGCCCGGAAGCTGGTCGAACCTTCTGCGTCGTATGGAGCTTCCCGACATCTTCTCTACCCGAGACTGCGAGCTCCTCAATAGTGAAATGCACAGGCCACAGATGGCGTGTCGATCCCAGGCAAGGAATCTGCTCCGATGGTAAGTTCGCGTCCCCGCGGTGGGGCTCAAAGCCATTCCCGAGCAAGGCCTCCAGCTCCATGATGTTAGGCCGCAGAGCGATCGGAGATACGATCCGGAAAATAATCGCACTTCCGATTTCGGATTCTCTCCCCATTTTGAAAATATTCCTTCGGCTTGAACCTGCTACCAAAATACATGATTCCACACTTTGCTACGCTACATATTGCTATATTCCATCTGCCAATGCACTGCGCAGTATCCCAACCTGCCTAAATATCTCTGCAGATTCCCTGCTTTCTATACACTACCGGCTCATCCACCTATTTTCGAATTATCGGCAAACTTGGCGACAAAGTCTTTAATCCCCTCGTTCAAACAGTAATATATAACATGAAGAGTAGCGGCCCCAACACCGACCCCTGCGGGACACTAGTAGTCAGTGGCAGCCAAATAGAAAAAGCCCCATTTATTGACACACTTTGTCTTCTGCCATTAAGCCAACCTGCTATCCATACTTGTGTCTGCCCTTTGATGCCATCGACTCTCATCTTCCTTAGCAGCCTCACTTGTGGCACCTTATCAAAGGCTTTCTGAAAATCTAAGGAAGCGACATCTATTGACTCTCCTTTGTCTGTCTTGCTATTGACTTCTTCAAATAATTCCAACAAATTTGTCAAGCAAATTTCTCCTTGACAAAGCCATGCTGGCTTTGGCCTATTTAATCGTGAACTTCTCAGTAGTCCGTAACATCACCATTCATAATGGAGTCCAAAAAATTACCAACAACCTTAGTCATACTAACCAGCCTACAGTTCCCATCATTCTGCTTTGCCCCCATCTTGTGCAGCGGGGTAATGTTGGCAATTTTCCAATCGCCTGGGACTACTCCTGATTCCAGTGATTCTTGAAATATCACAATCAATGCCTCTCCAATCTCTAAAGCCACCTCGTTCAGATCCCGAGGGTGCATTCCATCCAGTTCAAGTGAATTATCCACCTTCAGCCCACTCAGCATCCCAAGCACGTACTCCATTGCAATAACCATCCATTAACATCGACTTCCTGAATCTCTTGAATTTCAGGCACGTTGCTGGCGTCTTCCACTGAGAAGACTGCAGCAATTAAGTTATTAAACTCCTCTGTCATTACTTTATTCCCCATTATCACTTGTCCTGCATCATTCACCAGCTGTCCAACGTCCACTCTTGCCTCTTTCTTACTCTTTATATAAGTGAAGAAACTCTTGCAATCCACTTGTTTATTATTGGCTAGCTTCCTTTCGTATTTCATAATTTGTCCCCGTATTGCATTTTCAGTTACCTTCCGTTGTTCTTTAAAAGCTTCGCAATATTCTGCCTTCGCACGAATCTTTGCTATGTTAATCGCCTTCACTTTTAGTTTTATACTGTCTTTGACTTCCCTTGACTGCGGTTGCCTCTTTCTCCCCCTAGAAACTGTCTCCGTGTTTGGAATGAATAGATCCTGCATCCTCCAGATTATTCCGAGCAATTCCTTCCATTGCTGTTCCTGCTGGGTTCCCTTCCCAGTCAACTTATGTCAGCTCCTCCCTCGTGCATCTGTAGTCCGCTTTCCTCATCTGCAATACCAGCACATCCGATGTCACCTTCTCCCTCTCAAATTGCAGATTAAAACTTATCATATTGTGGCCGCCACCTTTATGGTTCCTTTACCTTGAGTTCCCATAACAAACCCCGTTCATTGCATTATTCAATCCAGAATTCCCTCTTCCCCGGTGGGCTCCACACCAATCCATTTCGGAGACACTCTACAAATTCCCTTTCTTGGGGTCCCGTACTAAAACTAACTTTCCCCAGTGCGCCTGTATAATGCAATCTCCTATGATCATCTTCACCAAAAAAGTGCATGTTTTACATGCCAATTTCATCTCCTGATGTAATTGTACCCTATATCCTGGTTACTGTTTGGTGGTCTGTAAATAACCACCCTTCGCGTCTGTTTACCCATGTATTTTCTCTGCTCTATCCACATTGACTGTGCATCTTTTGATCCTATGTCCCCCCTTGCCACGGACAGAAAATCATTCCTAACCAACAGAGCTACCTCACACCCTTTGCCCACCTTTCTGCCTTTCCCATATAACGACGTTATACGGCGTATAACACTGAATATTCAGCTCCTAGCTCCAATCCTCTTGCAGCCACGTCGCTATAATTCACACAACTTCATATCTACCAATTTATATCTGTGCTACAAGCTCATCCACTATGTTTCTTATCTATGCAATTCAAATACAACACCTTCAATTCGATATTCGCCACCCTTGTTATATCGGTCCCGATTTTACCCATGTTACTCACTTGTCCCTTCTTGAACTTGCCATCCCTTGCAACAGGAAATTTGAAGGATTTGGGTATTCAAATTACCAGAAGATATAAATCATTATTTAACGATAATTTCATGCCAATATTAAATAAATTGAATGCCTTGATTACATTCTGGAAAACGCTCTCGCTGTCATTAATAGGCAAAATAAACGCTATACAAATGATTTTTTACCACATATAAAATACCTATTTCAATCCATACTAATATATACACCAAAACATTAAAAAAATAGATTCTAATATTACCGACTTCATTTGGGACCATAAAGCACATATAATTCAAATACATCGTCTGTGTAAACCCAGAGATTGGGGGACACTCACTTCCTATTTTTTTGTATTACTATTGGGCAGTGCATATTAATAATATAATTTACTGGTTGGACAGCTCTCCTCAACATGGATAAGAATGGAGAAAGAGGATTGTTCTCCGTGTGATATTGGAGCGATCCTCTTCTCCCCGAGAAAATTGAACACCACAATATATAAGAAGCATCCAATTATCCATAATAAAATAAAAATCTGGAAACAAATAAGATTATTTAAATTAAGAAACATATCAGTGCTAACACCAATAGGGAATAATCCGTTATATAAACCATCTCTTATTGATAAAAAAATACAAACAATGGGAATGATTGCGAATTAAAAAGGTAGGCGACATGTATGAAATGGGAAATCTGTTATCATTTCAACACTTACAATTAAAATGTAAACTGAATAACAATCAATATTTTAAATATCTACAGATATGTGATTTTATGATGAAATATATACAAAGATGTCAAATTATAATTTAGGTAACTGGAAGAAGCAAAATTATTAAGGCTGACTCACAAAAATTAATCTATATACCAGTAGTTTAAATAGAGAATCGCCATCAACAGAGGCACTTAGAGAAGACTGAGAACGAGCATTAATGATACAAATCTCGAAAGAAACATAGGGAAAATATTTGATATATATACACAAATGTTCGATTAATGCTAGACACAACTTAATTCAATTCAAAATACTACATATACTATATGATTCAAAAACTAGGCTGAATAAATTGTACCCAAATATTCCCCCATCTGTGATAAATGTCTCTCTCAAAATGCCAATATTACACATTATTTTGATTCTTGTACAAACCTTCACAAATGTTGATGTAATATGTTTGATATATTCCATATAACCATATAACAATATAACCATATAACAATTTACAGCACGGAAACAGGCCATCTCGACCCTTCTAGTCCGTGCCGAACACATAATCTCCCCATGTCCCATGTACCTGCGCTCAGACCATAACCCTCCATTCCCTTCCCATCCATATAACGATCCAATTTATTTTTAAATGATAAAAACGAACCTGCCTCCACCACCTTCACTGGAAGCTCATTCCACACAACCACCACTCTCTGAGTAAAGAAGTTCCTCTTCATGTTACCCCTAAACTTCAGTCCCTTAATTCTCAAGTCATGTCCCCTTGTTTGAATCTTCCCTACTCTCAGTGGGAAAAGCTTTTCCACGTCAACTCTGTCTATCCCTCTCATCATTTTAAAAACCTCTATCAAGTCCCCCCTTAACCTTCTGCGCTCCAAAGAATAAAGCCCTAACTTGTTCAACCTGTCTCTGTAACTTAGTTGCTGAAACCCAGGCAGCATTCTAGTAAATCTCCTCTGTACTCTCTCTATTTTGTTGACATCCTTCCTATAATTAGGCACCAAAATTGTACACCATACTCCAGAATTGGCCTCACCAGTGCCTTGTACAATTTTAACATTACATCCCAACTTCTATACTCAATGCTCTGATTTATAAAGGCCAGCACACCAAAAGCTTTCTTTACCACCCTATCTACATGAGATTCCACTTTCAGGGAACAATGCACAGTTATTCCCAGATCCCTCTGTTCACCTACATTTTTCAATTCCCTACCATTTACCATGTACGTCCTATTTTGATTTGTCCTGCCAAGATGTAGCATTTCACACTTATCAGTATTAAACTCAATCTGCCATCTTTCAGCCCACTCTTCCAACTGGCATAAATCTCTCTGTAGACTTTGAAACTCTACTTCAACACCCACAACCCCACCTATCTTAGTATAATCTGCATACTTACTAATCCAATGCACCACACTATCATCCAGGTCATTGCTGTACATGACAAACAACAGTGGACCCAACACAGATCCCTGTGGCACCCCACTCGTCACTGGCCTCCAACCTGACAAACAACCATCCACCGTTACTCTCTGGCATCTCCCATTCAGTCACTGTTGAATCCATCATGCTACTCCACCATTAATACCCAACCATTGAACCTTCTTAACCAACCTTCCATGGGGAACCTTGTCAAAGGCCTTACTGAAGTCCATATACACAACATCCACTGCTTTACCCTCATCAATTTCCCGAGTGACATCTTCAAAAAATGCAAGAAGATTAGTCAAACATGACCTTCCAGGCACAAATCCATGCTGACTGTTCCTAATCAGACGCTGTTTATCTAGATGCTTATATATATTATCTCTAAGTATTCTTTCCATTAATTTGCCTACCACTGACGTCAAACTAACAGGTCTATAATTGCTAGGTTTACTCTTAGACTCCTTTTTAAGCAATGGAACAACATGCGCAGTACGCCAATCCCCCGGCACTATTCCCGTTTATAATGACATTTGAAACATTTCTGCCATAGCCCCTGCTATTTCTACACTAACTTACCTCAATGTCCTAGGGAATATCCTGTCCGGACTTGGAGATTTGTCCACTTTTATATTTCTCAGAAGTGTCAGTACTTCCTATTCATTGAATCTCATAGTTTCCATAGCTACTCTACTTGTTTCCCTTACCTCACATAATTCAATATCCTTCTCCTTGGTGAATACAGATATTCACACATTTATTTAAGATAAAAGCGGAACTAAATACTGAAATGAATATATTTGCAGTAATGGGAGACGGGAACAAATTAAACATATCGCAACATTTAGTTTTAATTATGGGTTAATAATAGTAAAAAAACATACCTAATTTTTTTGGAAAAATACAACTATACCAACGCTCAAAATGTGGATTAGAAATATGTTGGACACAGCACACCGTGAAGAAATGAGACTCCTCCTAATAGATAAACAGGAGCAATTCTTAACGAGTTGGTCTCCATTTATTGACTTGTTGGATTCATGTGGTGCAACAGTATCGTAAAAATCAATTATTTCAGCTCTTGGTGAAAGATGATCAACAATATAAAAACTCATCTCCTATCGTCTATTTGCTAACCTCTCCACCGCTGTCTCTTTTTTCTTATTTCTCTTCCTCACTATCTATTTCTCTTTTTATACACACTACACGTTTTTCTATTCGCTACTATCTCTTTCTTTCTTATTTATCTCATTAAAACTGCTCTCAAAACTGCTGTAGAGTTGGGAGCAACAGCAGCAGGAGATTAGCAAGAGACACGACTGATTGGCTCTAGCCCAAGTGAGAGGAGAGAAGTGAGTCAGAGGGTGAAAACAGTTGCAAAGTAGAGGCCAAGGACAGGCAGACTTTACGCAGAACTGCTGTAGATTTGGGAGCAGCAGCAGCAGGAGATTAGCAAGAAATACGACTGATTGGCTCTAGCCCAAGTGGGAGGAGAGAAGTGAGTCAGTGCCGGGAAAACAGTTGAAAACTGCGGAATTTGGTTTGTAAATTGGTAAATCAGGCAATTTATCAGTCAATTTAAGCAAGTCGTCTCTTGGGGAGCGGCAATGAGGAGCGGCCTTGTGACGGAAGTGTGAGTCTTTGTCTCGAGAGTCTTCGGCGAGGAGGCTGAGGAGAGGAGACCACGCAATACGCTTGAGAGGTAGAGACGAAAGAAGGAGATGTCAGGCAAGCTGATTCAGTGCGATACTTGCAGTATGTGGGAGGTCAAGGACACCGCTGGTGCCTCTGGCTGCTACAAATGCGAGAAGTGCATCCAGGTAGAGCTCCTGAAGGGCCGTGTTGGGGAACTGGAGAAGCAAGTGGATGACCTCCGGTTCGTCCGAGAAACGGAGTAATTCCTCGACAAGTCCTACAGTACGATTGTTACACCTATGGTACTGGAAGAGAGAAGGTGGGAGACAGTGAGAAATGGAGGGAAGCATGGAATGCCAACGTCCCTGGATGTTGTACCTCTTGTGAACAGGTTCACCCGCTTAGAAGCTGTTGGGACAGAAGACGTGTTTACACTGAGCGGCGGACTGGCTAGCGATGCGAATAGGGCTGTTGAGCCATAACCAAAAAGGCCTAAGGCAGGCAATGCCATTGTAGTGGGAGACTCCATTGTGAGAGGTACGGACAGGGGTTTCTGCGGCAACAGACGGGATGCGAGGATGGTGTGCTGCCTTCCTGGTGCCAGGATCCAGGATGTCACGGACAGAGTGCAGAAAATCCTCAAGGGCGAAGGTGAACAGCCGGAAGTGGTTGTGCATGTCGGCACAAACGATGTCGGAAAGAAGGGAATGAATATTCTGCAGAGTGACTTTAGAGAGCTCGGAAAAATGCTGAAAAGCAGGACCTCCAGGGTTGTTATCTCCGGTTTGCTTCCAGTTCCCCGTGCTGGCGAGAGCAGGAACAGGGAGATACGGGACCTGAACGTGTGGCTGAGGAACTGGTGCACGGGGCAGGGATTTAGATTCTTAGATCACTGGGATCTGTTTTGAGTAAGGAGGAACTGTGCAAAAGGGACGGATTGCATCTTAACAGATGTGGGACTAGCATTCTGGCAGGCAGGTTTGCCACTGCTACACGGGTGATTTTAAACTGAATAAGGGGGTGGGGAGTCGAATGGGATACTGGAGGATGGAGTTAAAGGGAAAAGGTTTCTCAAATGTGTGAGCGTAGAGACAGAGGGGTGTAAATGAGGGTAGAAGCAATAGGTAGCAAGGTTAAAAGTAAAAGTGGCAGGCAGACAAAACCAGGGCAAAAATCAAAAAGGGCCACTTTTCAACATAATTGTATAAGGGGTAAGAGTGTTGTAAAAACAAGCCTGAAGGCTTTGTGTCTCAATGCAAGGAGCATTCGTAATAAGGTGGATGAGTTGAATTTGCAGATAGCTATTAATGACTATGATATAGTTGGGATCACGGAGACATGGCTCCAGGGTGACCAAGGCTGGGAGCTGAACATCCAGGAATATTCAATATTCAGGAGGGATAGAGAGAAAGGACAAGGAGGTGGGGTAGCGTTACTGATTAGAGAGGAGATTAATGCAATGGAAAGGAAGGACATGACTTTGGAGGATGTGGAATCGGTATGGGTAGAGCTGCGAAACACTAAGGGGCAGAAAACGCTGGTGGGTGTTGTGTACAGACCACCTAACAGTTGTAGTGAAGTTGGAGATGGTATCAAACAGGAAATTAGAAATGCGTGCGACAAAAGCAAAACAGTTATAATGGGTGACTTCAATCTATATATAGATTGGGTGAATCAAATTGGCAGGGGTGCTGAGGAAGAAGATTTCTTGGAATGTATGCGGGATAGTTATCTAAATCAACATGTAGATGACCAACGAGAGAGCAGGCTATTTTAGACTGGGTATTGAGTAATGAGGAAGGGTTAGTTAGCAGTCTTGTTGTACGTGCCCCCTTGGGCAAGAGTGACCATAATATGGTTGAGTTCTTCATTAGGATGGAGAGTGTAAAGGAGTCTAGTCTGACACACTATAACCTTTACTATAGTCTTTAATATAGCACATGGCACACACGTCCTAGTACTGGCTGCACCCAGCCTTCAGACGTACCAGGACAAAATGGGAGGAGGAGAAGGGAGGAGATCACAGTTATACTGATGTGAGAGGGGGCGTGTTAATGGTGATGAGGTAGCTACATTATAGGTTGCATGCATAAACCATCTACATTATTTCCCATACAATTTAAACAAAGTTATAACAACAGCAGGTTGATTATACAGGACCTGCAAAACTAGGCAAAGTCTCCGTAGCGATCCGGAGGTCTAACGATCCGACCCGAGCGAGTGCGCACAGCACCCTCACCCTCCCCACCCGAAAGCAGAGAGGGCAGACCGGAAACAGGAGCAGGGGAGAAAGAGAAGGGCAGCGGGGACCCCGGCAGCAAGGGGGACCCGGCAGGAACGGGAGAACCAGGAGAGAGGGGAGGGGAGGAACGGGCAGCAGGCGGAGAGAGAGGGAGACGCGCAGGAGGAGAGCGGATCGGAGAACGGAGAACTGGAGGTGTTACAGGCATGTTACGGGCAGGGGGCACGTTACGGGCGGGGGGCACCGCAGGCGGAGGCGAGTAAGGGGCAGCAGGAGGAGGTTTCGGCTCCCTGACCGCCAACAGGTGCTGTCGGCTGCACCGGTAGACAGTGCCCTCATAGTCCACCAATCACGAACGCGGCGAATCGTCGACCCCCACCACGGTAGCGAGCTTGGAGAAACCGGTGGACGTCTGCAAACGGACGACCTGGCCAGGACGTAGTGGGGAGAGAGGACGGCTGGACTTGTCGTGCGAGCGGCGTTGAATCTCGTGCTTCTGAGCGATGCGCTGCTGGACGGCAGAAGGCTGCAGGACCCTGGGCACCAGAGCCTGCTGTGCAATCGGCATCGGGGGGCGAATAACACGGGATATAAGCCTTTGGGCAGGCGATTTAATAGTACTGTCTCTGGAAATGTTCCGAAGGTTCAGCAACCCCTGGTAGAAATCACCGTTAGAGAGATAGGACTGTTCAAGCAGGTGCTTGGCACTGCGCACAGCACGCTCAGCCAGGCCATTGCTCTGCGGGTACTCTGGACTGCTGGTGTAGTGGTCGAAGTTCCACTTTGTAGCGAAGGCTTTGAACTCAGCGCTGGTGAACTGGCGGCCGTTGTCAGTCTGTAGCCGGACAGGGGATCCAAACGTGGCGAAGTGGCGGCGGAGCTTGCTGATGACCATCTCCGAGGTGGTGGCAGGGAGAAGTTCCACCTCGAACCAGTTTGAGTAAGATTCCACCAAAACGAGGTACTGTTTCCCACGCCATTCAAAAATGTCGGCAGCCAGCGAGGACCAAGACATGTCGGGGGCAGGCTGTTGTAGCAGCGGCTGACGCTGCTGATGCGGGGCAAGAGAATTACAGTCCGGGCAGGAGGCCACTCTGGCCTTGATGTACTTCGCCATGCCAGGCCAATAGTGCTGTTCCTGGGCATGCGAGACAGTGGCGTCGGCCCCCGGATGCCCCATGTGGGCAGCATTGTAGTACAGGTCGTAGAGGGAGGCAGGGACGACAACCTTGTGGTCTTTGATGATAATGCCATCGATGAGCACCAGCTCATCACGAACCAGGAAGAAGGGGTGAACGCCAGCAGGTAACGAGGTGCGTCTGACAGGCCATCCACGCCTGATGACAGCGGCAAGCTGTTGAAGATCGGGGTCGTCAGCGGTGTGCGCAACCAGTCATTGGAGCTGCTTAGAAGGGACAAAGTTCACGTTCAGCACCTGTAGATCATCCTGTTCAAAGGGGTGCTGGTCGCGTGAGGTCCGGGGGGCCCGGGACAGGGCGTCAGCTACATGCATCTCGGTGTCCCTTTTGTAGACGATTTTAAAGTCAAAACGCTGCAGCTGCAGCATCATCCGCTGCAGCCTTGCGGGAGCAACGTGAATCGGTTTGTTGAGGATCGTTACCAGAGGTTGGTGATCCGTTTCGACAGTGAAACGGTTGCCAAAAAGGAAGTCACGAAATTGCGAACAAGCGAACACAACCGCCAGCAGCTCCTTCTCAATCTGCGCGTAGCGCTGCTCCGTGTCCGTCATGGTCCTAGAGGCATAGGAGACCGGCTGCAGAGAACCATCATTATGCGGCTGCAGACAAGCAGCACCTAGGCCAAAACGTGAGGCATCACATGTCACCACCACCGGACGCTTTAAATCGAAGAACCTCAGAGTGGGAGTGCTGATCAACTTTTTCTTCAACAGGTCGAAGGCCTGCTGGTGGTGTGGGAACCAGGACCAGGCGATGTCTTTTTTAGTCAGCTGTCTCAGGGGTGCGCTCTACTCGCTGAGGTCGGGAATGAATTTTCCCAGGCAGTTGAGCATGCCCAGGAATCGCTGTAGACCAGCAATGTCAGTGGGGGCAGGCAGTTCAGAGATGGCGCTCGTCTTTTGCGGGTCGGGCTTCAACCCTTTGGCCGTGAAAATGTGGCCAACGTACTGGACTTCGGGAACGCGGAAACGGCATTTTGACGGGTTCAGCTTGAGATTTACCTGCCGTGCGCGGTCAAGGATTCTGCGGAGGTGGCGGTCATGCTCAGCCACGTCTTTGCCGTAGACCAGAATGTCGTCCACAATAATCGCACAGGGCAGACCTGCAAACAGTTGCTCCATGGAGCGCTGGAAAACCTCGCTGGCGGAGTTGATTCCGAACGGCATCCGCAAGAATTTAAACCTGCCGAAGGGTGTACCCAAGGTTGTTAAGTCAGAGGAGCGTTTGTCCAAGGGTATCTGCCAAAATGAGCTCCTGGCGTCGAGGACAGAAAACACCGTTGCTTGTCCGATTTGGGCGGCGACGTCTTCAACGGTCCGCATTGGGTAGTGGGGCCGCTTTATAGCCAAGTTTAAGTCTTTGGGGTTGATGCACACCCGTATCTCATTCTTTCCTTTCTTCATTGTAGCGCCCATCGTGGAGACCCACTCGGTGGGCTCGCTGACTGATGCCAGAACACCCATATCAACCATGTCCTTTAGCATAGCCTCTACCTTGTCCTTCATGGCGAATGACACTCTGTGCGGCGGGCGAATGACGGGCATCACGGAGGGGTCAGTTGCAATCTTGTATACTAGCGGTAGCTTCCCCAGCTTACCGTCAAAGAGGTCCGGGTATTCGGATAGCGGGTCCATCACGGCATAAACTTCGTGAACTGTCCGGTCGAAAGACACCAGACCGAGATCCTGGCAGGTCTGGTTGCTCAGCAAGGTGACACAGTCGCAATCCAGAATAAAGAACGACAGGTCACAGGATGATTTTTGCAGCACACAGTGGAAAGTGGCCCTCTACACAGGTGTTAGTTCCTCTTCCCCATAGGCGCGCAAAGCAGAGCGATCGGGAGTCAACAGCTCATTATTTCTTATCTTGTTGAACAATGATGTTGACATAACATTCACTTTTGCGCCCGTATGTAACTTAGCAAAGAACGACTTGTTATTCACCTTAACGAGCACAGAAGGATCAGGGAGGCTGGAGAGGCTGTGAAGGAGAGTGTAAACACTTGGCTCTCCCATGGAATATTCGAGCGCTGAATCGTGGGCAGTGTCTGTAGTAGATTGAGAGTCCATTTCACTATCAACTTGCTGAAGGTTGTTTAGGATTTGCTTGGTAGCTGGTGGAACTTTCCCACGGGAACGACAGGCTGCAGCAAAATGATTTAATCTCTTAAAGAAATTGCAGGATTTTCCGAAAGCCGGACACTGAGACCGAACGGGGTGGGCATAGTTACAATTCGGACACTTAGGTGCCCGCGGGTCCCGAGATGGACGGGCGGGTCGCGGTGTAGGGTGGGAACCGTCCTGCGAACGTCGTGGCCCCGTAACACCAGTCAGATTGACAGCGCGGCTGTCAGATCCCCTCACCCCATGTATAGGGGTTACCACCTCAGCGATGCGACACGCATGCATTGCCTGAGTCAGGGTCAGGTCAGGTCTTTGCAGCAAATCAGCACGTAACTTCTGGTCAAACATGTCAGTAACTAGAATGTCCCTGGTGAGCTGATCACACATATTTTCAAAACGGCACCGCTGAGCAAGATAGCGCAGGTCAGCGATGAAACACTCGACAGGCTCGTCAGGTTGTTGCTTCCGCGTGAAGAACATGGACCGCTCCAATATGCGGTTGGAGGGCAGGTCACAAATCTCATCAAATTTGCGTAAAAGACATACCGGGTCGTCGGCGGACTCAGCGGGCACGGCGATCTGGCCGTTGGCATCCAGGACCTCTGGATCATAAACGAAAGCTCGAGCTCTCTTCATGGCATCTGGACCTGCTAGATTAAGCAGGAGGGAGGCACGGACCGCAGCAGGGTCGTTTCTGTGCGCAATATTAACGTAGTGAGTGCAGTCCATCACAAACGTATTCCATCGCTCCGCAATGTCCGCATCAAAGACAAGGGGAGAGGGTTTCCTGCACGAGGAGGCCATCAAACTGATGAGGAATACCGGGCAATTTGTGAAATAAAAACCGGTAAACGGGAGACGCGAGTCTAACTAACTATCTGGCACCATGTAAAGGAGTCTAGTCTGACACACTATAACCTTTACTATAGTCTTTAACATAGCACATGGCACACACGTCCTAGTACTGGCTGCACCCAGCCTTCAGACGTACCAGGACAAAATGGGAGGAGGAGAAGGGAGGAGATCACAGTTATACTGATGTGAGAGGGGGCTTGTTAATGGTGATGAGGTAGCTACATTATAGGTTGCATGCACAAACCATCTACAGAGAGTGACATTGTTAAGAAAAAGCAGCATACCGGACTGGGAGAAATTCAAAGACCAGCAGAGGAGGACAAAGGGCTTAATTAGGAAAGGGAAAATAGATTATGAAAGAAAATTGTTCATCCCAGTTTGGCAAAGGAATAAATCAGGGAAGGTAGTGCATCCGTGGATAAACATACAAACATAGAAACATAGAAACATAGAAATTAGGTGCAGGAGTAGGCCATTCGGCTCTTCGAGCCTGCACGGCCATTCAATATGATCATGGCTGATCATCCAACTCAGTATCCCGTACCTGCCTTCTCTCCAAGCCCACTGATCCCCTTAGCCACAAGGGCCACATCTAACTCCCTCTTAAATATAGCCAATGAACTGGCCTCAACGACCCTCTGTGGCAGAGAGTTCCGGAGATTCACCACTCTCTGTGTGAAAAAAGTTCTTCTCATCTCGGTTTTAAAGGATTTCCCCCTTATCCTTAAGCTGTGACCCCTTGTCCTGGACTTCCCCAACATCGGGAACAATCTTCCTGCATCTAGCCTGTCCAACCCCTTAAGAATTTTGTAAGTTTCTATAAGATCCCCTCTCAATCTTCTAAATTCTAGAGAGTATAATAATAATAATAATAATCTTATTTATATAGCACATTTTTAGTCAACTTGCATTGACCCCAAAGTGCTTCACATAATTAAATTACATTTACACACAGGCAAAGGTGGGTGAAGTGTCTTGCCCCAAGGACACAACGACAGTATGCACTCCAAGCGGGATTCGAACCGGCTACCTTCCGGTTGCCAGCCGAACACTTAGCCCATTGTGCCATCTGTCGTCCTGTCGTATAAACCAAGTCTATCCAGTCTTTCTTCATAAGACAGTCCTGACGTCCCAGGAACCAGTCTGGTGAACCGTCTCTGCACTCCCTCTATGGTAATAATGTCCTTCCTCAGATTTGGAGACCAAAACTGTACGCAATACACCAGGTGTGGTCTCACCAAGACCCTGTACAACTGCAGTAGAACCTCCCTGCTCCTATACTCAAATCCTTTTGCAATGAAAGCTAACATACCATTCGCTTTCTTTACTGCCTGCTGCAACTGCATGCCTACCTTCAATGGCTGCTGTACCATGACAACCAGGTCTCGCTGCATCTCCCCCTTTCCCAATCGGCCACCATTTAGATAATAGTCTGCTTTCCCGTTTTTGCCACCAAAATGGATAACCTCACATTTATCCACATTATACTGCATCTGCCAAACATTTGCCCACTCACCCAGCCTATCCAAGTCACCTTGCAGTCTCCTAGCATCCTCCTTGTAGCTGGTTATGCATGCAACCACATATGTAGCTACCTCATTATCATATTGACCCTCACACACTTTGTAGTATAACTGTAGTATCTGCATTTTCCCTCCCTGTTAGGTTCCAGTACGTGTGTAGACCAGTTGTGGTTAGTACTGGAACGTGTGTGAGTAGTATCTGAATAAAGACTTAGTTAAAGGACTAAGGACGACGTCTAGATTCCTTTACACTCCTCACAGCTAACACTGCCCCCCAGCTTAGTGTCATCCGCAAACTTGGAGATATTGCCTTCAATTCCCTCATCCAGATCATTAATATATATTGTAAATAGCTGGGGTCCCAGTACTGAGCCTTGGGGTACCCCACTAGTCACTGCCTGCCATTGTGAAAAGGACCAGTTTACTCCTACTCTTTGCTTCCTGTTTGCCAGCCAGTTCTCTATCCACATCAATACTGAACCCCCAATGCCATGTGCTTTAAGTTTGTATACTAATCTCTTATGTGGGACCTTGTCGAAAGCCTTCTGGAAGTCCAGATACACCACATCCACTGGTTCTCCCCTATCCACGCTACTAGTTACATCCTCGAAAAATTCTATAAGATTCGTCAGACATGATTTACTCTTCGTAAATCCATGCTGACTTTGTCCAATGATTTCACCACTTTCCAAATGTGCTGCTATCCCATCTTTAATAACTGACTCTAGCAGTTTCCCCACTACCGATGTTAGGCTAACTGGTCTGTAATTCCCCGTTTTCTCTCTCCCTCCCTTCTTAAAAAGTGGGGTTACGTTTGCTACCCGCCAATCTTCAAGAACTACTCCAGAATCTAAAGAGTTTTGAAATATTATTACTAATGCATCCACTATTTCTGGAGCTACTTCCTTAAGTACTCTGGGATGCAGCCTATCTGGCCCTGGGGATTTATCGGCCTTTAATCCATTCAATTTACCCAACACCACTTCCCGGCTAACCTGGATTTCACTCAATTCCTCCAACTCCTTTGACCCGCGGTCCCCTGCTATTTCCGGCAAATTATTTATGTCTTCCTTAGTGAAGACGGAACCAAAGTAGTTATTCAATTGGTCCGCCATTAACAAGGGAAATCAGGGATAGTATCAAAGCGAAGGACGATGCGTACAAATTAGCCAGAAAAAGCAGCATATCGGAGGACTGGCATAAATTCAGAGATCAGCAGAGGAGGACAAAGGGATTATGTAGGAAAGGAAAAATAGATTATGAAAGAAAACTGGCATGGAAAATAAAAACTGACTGCAACAGTTTTTATAGATATGTGAAAAGAAAGAGATTAGTTAAAACAAATGTGGGTCCCTTGCAGTCAGAAACAGGTGAGTTGATCATGGGGAACAAGGATATGGCGGACCAATTGAATAACTACTTTGGTTATGTCTTCACCAAGGAAGACATAAATAATCTGCCGGAAATAGCAGGGGACCGCGGGTCAAAGGATTTGGAGGAATTAAGTGAAATCCAGGTTAGTCGGGAAGTGGTGTTGGGTAAATTGAATGGATTAAAGGCCGATAAATCCCCAGGGCCAGATAGGCTGCATCCCAGAGTACTTAAGGAAGTGGCTCCAGAAATAGTGGATGCATTAGTAATAATCTTTAAAAACTCTTTAGATTCTGGAGTAGTTCCTGAGGATTGGCGGGTAGCAAACGTAACCCCACTTTTTAAGAAGGGAGGGAGAGAGAAAACGGGGAATTACAGACCTGTTCGTCTAACATCGGTAGTGGGGAAAGTGCTAGAGTCAGTTATTAAAGATGGGATAGCAGCACATTTGGAAAGTGGTAAAATCATTGGACAAAGTCAGCATGGATTTACAAAAGGTAAATCGTGCCTGACGAATCTTATAGAATTTTTCGAGGATGTAACTAGTAGCATGGATAGGGGAGAACCAGTGGATGTGGTGTATCTGGACTTCCAGAAGGCTTTCGACAAGTCCCACATAAGAGATTAGTATACACATTTAAAGCACACGGCATTGGGGGTGCAGTATTGATGTGGATAGAGTACTGGCTGACAAACAGAAAGCAAAGAGTAGGAGTAAACGGGTCCTTTTCACAATGGCAGGCAGTGACTAGTGGGGTACCGCAAGGCTCAGTGCTGGGACCCCAGCTATTTACAATATATATTAACGATCTGGATGAGGGAATTGAAGACAATATCTCCAAGTTTGCGGATGACACTAAGCTGGGGGGCAGTGTTAGCTGTGAGGAGGATGCTGAGAGATTGCAAGGTGACTTGGATAGGCTGGGTGAGTGGGCAAATGTTTGGCAGATGCAGTATAATGTGGATAAATGTTAGGTTATCCATTTTGGTGGCAAAAACAGGAAAGCAGAATATTATCTAAATGGTGGCCGACTAGGAAAAGGGGAGATGCAGCGAGACCTGGGTGTCATGGTACACCAGTCATTGAAAGTAGGCATGCAGGTGCAGCAGGCAGTGAAGAATGCGAATGGCATGTTAGCTTTCATAGCAAAAGGATTTGAGTATAGGAGCAGGGAGGTTCTACTGCAGTTGTACAGGGTCTTGGTGAGACCACACCTGGAGTATTGCGTACAGTTTTGGTCTCCAAATCTGAGGAAGGACATTATTGCCATTGAGGGAGTGCAGAGGAGGTTCACCAGACTGATTCCTGGGATGTAAGGACTGTCTTATGAAGAAAGACTGGATAGACTTGGTTTATACTCTCTAGAATTTAGGAGATTGAGAGGGGGTCTTATAGAAACTTACAAAATTCTTAAGGGGTTGGACAGGCTCGATGCAGGCAGATTGCTCCCGATGTTGGGGAAGTCCAGGACAAGGGGTCACAGCTTAACGATAAGGGGGAAATCCTTTAAAACCGAGATGAGAATAACTTTTTTCACACAGAGAGTGGTGAATTTCTGGAACTCTCTGCCACAGAGGGTAGTCAAGGCCAGTTCATTGGTTATATTTAAGAGGGAGTTAGATGTGGCCTTTGTGGCTAAAGAGATCAGAGGGTATGGAGAGAAGGCAGGTACGAGTTGGATGATCAGCCATGATCATATTGAATGGCGGTGCAGGCTTGAAGGGCAGAATGACCTACTCCTGCACCTAATTTCTATGTTTCTATGTTTCTATGTTTCCAAAAACAATAAAAATGAAGTTCTACGGGAATGTATCATGTTAACACATATTTGTCACCTGAAAAAAGGTACCACTATATTGTACTTACTTCTAATAAATAAAACAAAAAAAAGAGAACTTACCATCCCAATAATTCGGGAGACTTCTGTATCATATCCTGCACTCTCTTTCCGTTTAACTTCACCGTTCCACTTCCAATTTGTTGTCCCCCAACTGTTTCGTTTAAAGCTCAATATACAACCCTGGTTGTGGTTGCAGTTGCCAGGAGTCTTGTTCCAGTACAGTCCGTCCCGTCGGAACAGTACCTTCCTTTCCTAATACTTGTGCCAATGTTTAAGAAAGAACTGCAGATGCTGGTAAATCGAAGGGAGACACAAAATGCTGGAGTAACACAGCGGCGAGGCAGCATCTATAGAGAGAAGGAATTGGAGACGTTTCGGGTCCAGAACCTTCTTCAGACAATGTCTGAATGCCAATGTCCTGTAAATTCAAAAGCACTTCTTCCATACCCGTCTTCGAGCCACATATTCAACTCGTATTCAACACACAATCTAATCCTCTCAACCCTACGCCAATTTCCACGCGGCTCGGGTAGCAGAGATTATTAACTTCTTGGTTCTGCTTTTCAATGTTGTACCTAGCTGCTCAAATTCCTTTAATTTCCCCGTTCTACCTAGGTCAATGGTAACAACATAGACCACGACGATCGGTATTTTCCCACGCACTCCACGTTCAACTGCAGGTCAGACGATATGTCCTGAATTCGGGTACCAGGGAGGCAATAACAGCCTTGCGAACTCTCGATCCTCGCTACAGAAAACAGTGTCAAAGCCCCCAACTATACTGTCCCTAATGACAAATGCATGTTTCTGCCTTACAGAGATACATAGACAATAGGCGCAGGAGAAGACCATTCGGCCCTTCGAGCCATCACCGCCATTCAATGTGATCACGGCTGACCATCCACAATCAGTAACCCGTTCCTGCCTTCTCCCCATACCCCTTGATGCCGCTAGCCCTAAGAACTTTTGATCCCTGTCGGATGCCCCCCTGAACCATTGTGCCCTGGGCAGGTTGCTCATCCTTCCTACAGTCCTCCATTCAGTCCACACCTCTGTTTCCCTACCTGCCTCACTATCAGTCACACACCCAACGTCACCATGGACCACGTTGGAAGCAGTTACTCTGGCAGGTGTAACTACCTCCAGAAACACAGCGTCCAGGTAATTCTCCCCATCCTTGATGTGCCTCAGCGTTTGTTGCCCAGACTCCAGGTCGTCCACCTTCAGTATTAGTTCTCAACTCAACCAGCATTTGCTGCACAAGTGGTCACCAGGATTGACCAAGGGGTCCACCAGCTCCCACATAATGCAGCCGCAGCACATCGCGTGATCCTGCATGTCTCCTTTACGTCTCACAATCCTTCACGCAGCTTCCCATTTGCTGTTGCTCTGGGTCTTGCAGGTCCGCTCCTCTCTCCTCATCCCTTCTCAGCGAAGCCTCTTGAGTCAAAGCCTCAAGACGCAATTTTCGTCCACACGACACTTCCCTGAACACGGCCGCTCCCAATAGAGCGCTCTGCTAGTCTGCCTTCCCTTTGATTTGATTCAAACAATCTCCAGCCAAGGCTGTCGGACGCATGTTTCACTCAAATGTCCTGCCCCCACAATAAGCACGCTGAAACTTCTTATTATCGACTCCATACACACGGTTAGATGTAGTTCAGCCAGAGCTGAATACATTGCTTGCCATCTGCATACAATGGTGTCTGTCTTGTGCTTCTCGTGCGTGGTGGTGGAAAGATTGGTGGAAACAGGGCCGTGACGTGAACGCACGTTCCTTGACTCTGATACGGCAACTAACTTATTCCCGCAGATTTTGTAAATCCTTTAGGGTTTATCAGACATATTCATGTTTGCAGCAAGATGCCTCTTCTCATTCTGCCTCTAGTTTTTGCAGCAAGAAAAACTCTAGCGGTAATGTCAAAGAGAAGAGTGCAAGGACGGAGATAACGATCATGTCCAGATGACAAATGACAATATGGAATGGGATAGAATGGAATATGTGTTGTCACGTGTAACAAGGCACAGTGAAACTCTTTGCTTGCATACACCAAGTATGCAAATAGCGGACACGTACGGCGCTGACAAAATTACAAGTTAAATTGCTCCTCCTTTGTTCTCCCCTCTCCCCCCACAACGGTTCCCCCCACGACGGGTCCCCAATGTCCATTGTTCTCCCCCTCCCTCACGGTGCCCTACTACGCAAGCTTTTCAAAACAAAATTAATAAGAATGAACAAAGACAATTAGAAGAAGAAATCAGAAAACAAGATAGAGATAATGCTAAACATCCAACTACGGATAAACATAAGGGGGTCGCTGCTCTGGCAGCAGCCATGTCAGCAGCGCGTCAGTTTTTTTCAACTTTTTCTTATTTCTTTAGTATGTTTTAAAGTATGTATTTTGTGTTTCTCGGTGTGTTTTGTGTGGGGGTGGTGTGGGGGGCGGGGGGGTAAGGGGGAAACCGCTTCGGTCGCATCCTCCATGGAGAGGCGACTTTTTTCCAGGTCGCCTCCCCCGTGGCCTGACATCAAGGATCGGCGCGGCCTTTCCCGGAGACGCGCCCGGGGCTTCAGCGGCGGGCGCAGCGTGGACTCTCGGCGTGGAGCGGGTGAGCCCTCGCTGGGGCTCGCTGGAGGGAAGCGCTCCGTTTCGCTGGCCAGGGGCAACCGGCAGCCTGAAGTCGTAGCCTGAAGCCGCGGTCTGCAGAGCTCCAGCTGGTGCGGCGTCTACAGCCCGGGATCCCTCGTGGGGACCCGGGGGAAGAAGAAGCCATCACTGCCGGCCCGCGGCCAACTTCTACCGCGGGGCCGGCATGGACTTGCCAACACCCCTGGAGGGGAGCTTCGACCGCCGGCCCTGCAGTCTACGGTGCTTCTGGTTGCGGCGGAGACTTTAAATATCGACCGCCGGCCTGCGGTCTACAACAATTTAAAGCCGCGGTCTCCGGTGAGGAAGATCCGATCCTGGACTGACTCTGGACTCTGGTCCTGTCCACGGCGGGGAAATGGAGGAGGATTGGCCAAATGTTTGTGCCTTCCACCACAGTGATGAATGCTGTGGTGGATGTTTGTGTTACATTTGTATTGTGGTTGTGTTTTCTTTATTATTGTATCGCTGCTGACAACTCAAAATTCCACCAGCCTGACCGTGTGGTCATTAAAATACAATAAATACAATACATAATAACATTTTAATACTGAAATTTAAGCTAAATAAATTATTGTCAGATCATGTTATAAGACTATTCCAAACTAAAAAAAAACAAGAACATTTAGAATTTGGGGATAAACCCCATAAACATTTGGCACGCCAAGTGAAAAACCGGGAAAGAACATTCAATTTTAAAGATTAAAGCAGATAGAGGGGAATTATTAACACTACCTAGTGATATCAATAAAAGATTTGCTCAATTTTACAAGAATTTATACACATCGAAAACGCTAATACACAATAATAAAGTTTCAGAATTTCTGGACAATTGTATCCTTCCAAAACTAGAACTGAAGGAACAAGAGGAACTGGGAGCACAAATTACAGCTAAGGAAATAGAAGACATAATAAACCCACTTAAGAATGGAAAACACCAGGACCAGACGGATTCAGTAATTAATTTTATAAATATTTTTAAAACATAGTTACACCACGTCTACAGAAAATGTATGCACACGCGTTTAAAGAACAAATCTTACATGAAACACTAGCAGAATCAACGATCACATTAATACTTAAAAAAGATAAAGATATAGAAGAACCAGGCTCATTTAGAGCTATTGCATTGTTAAATACGGATCAAACAATATTAGCGAAAACACTAGCTAGAAGACTAAGTCAATATGTTAGTAAATTGATAAATGAGGATCAAACGGGATTTATACCTAAGAGACATTCATTTAATAGCCTGAGACGTCTGCTTAACATAATGCACTCTCTCAAACCTCAAGAACAAGAGTTAGCTATCATTTCATTGGACGCAGAAAAAGCGTTTGATCAAGTAGAATGGGATTATATGATTAAAGTATTGCAACAATTTCAAATGGGAAAGAACTGCATCGTATGGATAAAATTATTAGATAACAAACCCACGGCCAGAATATTAACTAATAATATGCTATCTACGAAATTCGAATTAACAAGGGGCAATAGACAAGGATGTTCATTATCACCGCTGTTATTTGCTCTGGTAATTGAACATTTAGCTGAAAAAATTAGAACACACCCGGATATTTACGGTTATAATACTACATATTCAAATAACAAAATATCCTTATATGCAGACGATGTATTACTGTATATCACAAAACCCCAAATCAGTATAGCGAACATATTAAATCTAATTGAGGACTTTGGATCTTTCTCGGGATACAGAATAAACTGGTACAAAAATGAAATTATGTCGATAAAACCGAAAGACTCAACACATCTCTTGAAATGCCCCTTTAAAAAAGCCACAGAATAATTTAAATATTTAGGAATTGATATCATTAGAAACCATCACGCTATGTTTAACGCCAATTGTAGCCCCGTACTTAAGAAACTAAATAATCTAATTAAATTCTGGAAAAGGCTCCCGATGTCTATAATTGGTCGAATAAATGCTATAAAAATGATAATTTTTTTTACCACAAATCCTATATTTGTTTCAATCAATTCCAATATATCTTCCAAAAAAGTTTTTCAAAAAACTACTCAGACATTACAAATGTTATATGGGATTACAAATCCCACAGAATACAAAGAGCACACCTTAGTAAATCAAAATGATGGGTGATCTAGCGCTCCCTAACTTCATGTACAATAATTGGGCAGTAAATATTAAAAAATATGATTCACCTGCTGGACAACTCTGCCCAGCAGGTGGATTGGATTGTAATGGAGAGAGAGGACTGCTCTCCGTGTAATACAGGAGCGACTCTCCTCTCACCAATGAATCTGATTAACAAAAATTATAATAAAAATCCAATGATGCATAGCACAATTAGAACTGGTAAACAAATAAACAAAATCTAAAATTAAGAAATCTATCTCTTTTAATACCAATAATCAATAACCCGTCGTTTAAACCCTCAATTATAGATACATCGTTTACACAATGGGAAAGAATGGGATTCAAAACGCTTGGAGACTTGTATGAATTAGGAAAATTATTATCATTCAAAACAATCACAACTGAAATATAATTTGAAAAATAATCAATATTTTAAATATCTTCAAATCCGTGACTATCTGAAACAATACACAAAGACTATCATAACATGCCGCCAGACATTGGATGAAGCCATGAAGACAAAGGCTGAATCAGCAAATATAATATCATACTTGTACAACATTATTTTAAATATAGAAATACCTACAACCGATAGTATTATAAGAGTCTGGGAATAAGAACTAGCTATAAAAAATTCAAAAGCGAGCTGGGATAAACACTTACTATATGTGCATACATGCTCGATCAACGTACGACATACTCAAATTCAATATAAAACATTACATGGTGTACAATTTTGGTCGCCCAATTATAGGAAGGATGTCAACAAAATAGAGAGAGTACAGAGGAGAGTTACTAGAATGTTGCCTGGGGTTCAACAACTAAGTTACAGAGATAGGTTGAATAAGTTAGGTCTTTATTCTCTGGAGCGCAGAAGGTTAAGGTGGGACCTGATAGAGGTCTTTAAAATGATGAGAGGGATAGACAGAGTTGATGTGGACAAGCTTTTCCCTTTGAGAATAAGGAAGATTCAAACAAGAGGACATGACTTCAGAATTAAGGGAGAGAAGTTTAGGGGTAATATGAGGGGAACTTCTTTACTCAGAGAGTGGTAGCGGTGTGGAATGAGCTTCCAGTGGAAGTGGTGGAGGCAGGCTCATTGGTATCATTTAAAAATAAATTGGATAGGCATATGGATGAGAAGGGAATGGAGGGTTATGGTATGAGTGCAGGCAGGTGGTACTAAGGGGAAAAAATTGTTCGGCGCGGACTTGTAGGGCCGAGATGGCCTGTTTCCGTGCTGTAATTGTTATAGGGTTATATGGTTATTACATAGACTGTATTATTCAAAAACTAAAATAAATGGATGTTTCCGCAATGTCTCACCCATTTGTGATAAATGCCAGTCACAAGAAGCTGCTATAGCGCAATTTTTTGTTTTCTGTATAAAAATTCAAAAATTCTGGAACGAAATATTTGAAATCTTCACAAAATTATTTAAAATAAAACTTGTACCAAAAGCAGAATGGGTCATTTTTGGAATATCGGAAGGTAACCGCGAATTAAATGTGTTTCAAAAGAACGTACTTAATTACGGGCTAATAATTGGAAAAAAGCTTATACTCAAATTTTGGAAAAAATGATCCAATACCAACAATAAAAATGTGGATTTCAAACATGTTCGAAACACTACATCTGGAAGAGATGAGACTCCTCCTAGCAGGCAAAGCAGACCACTAGACGTGTTCTGCATTTACGGAACTATTACAAGCATAAGGTGCAATAGTAATTTAAAATATAAATGGTACCAGGATCTGGTAACGGGGGGTAAAAAATAAATTTAAAAAAAAACACGGTTGGTATATCCTTTTTGCGGAGTTTTGTGTTACAATAGAGCGAATGTTTTTCCTTTTTTCCCTTATCTTTCTAGGGTCTTATTTCCTTTCTTTACTCGCTTCTCTAATTTCTTCCCCAAGGGGCTTTATTCTCCCAACACTTTCCTGCACCTTCACGATTCTTGCTCACTTTCCTTACTTATTTTATTTCTACCTTTGTTAAAGCTCGAAAAACGAAGTGGGAAAAAATAAATAAATAAATAAATGAACATTTGTTTTAAAAAGCGACTCTTCAGTAACACTTCAATTTCTAAACTTTCTTTGCCACGGACGCCCGGTCCCCGTACACCTACATCCTCAACGAGGCAGCTGTAGGAATGAACCGCAGATGCTGGTTTATATCGAAGATAGAGACAAATGCTAGGGAAACTCAGGGTGGCAGGCATAATCTTTCAGAGATGCTGCCTGCCCGCTCAGTTTCTCCTACATTTTGTGTTCATCTCCATGAGGAAGGTGTCTATGCCTTCCGGTTCTTCTTCGAATAAGGAGCAAATTGATTCACCCTACCAGCATTCTTCCCTGCCTGGCAGACGTCCTCGCCTTCAACAAATTATCTTCAGACTACATTCATTTTCTTCAAGTTAAAGGTGTAGCCATGGGCGCTCGGATGGGCCCCAGGTATGTCCGCCTTTTTTGTCCTTGACGTCGAACAGTACTTGTTCCACACGTACACTGGTACCATCTCCCAAATATGTTTCCGATATATTGACGACAGAACCGGGGCTGCCTCCCGGAAACCTCCCATGCGAGCGTTTTCCTCAATGGAAGACATTTATCTCAGCAGAAATCATGAATGGAATTCAAGATCTAACAGCAGCTCTTGGCGGCTCAAAACACCACAGTTGCTCTGATATATGTCACAGATTAACAAAGGTTGTAGGTAGGGTTTGCAGATATTCTCGTAAGCTAATTGGAGTCATGGTTGCAGATAATTAAATACAGAAGCAGGCCATTCTGCCCAAGGTGTCAATGCTATCCATCATGTAGCAATCTGCACTTCTCCATTTTTCCATCACTCGGATGGTAACCTTATTTATCATTGCGTTGCATTGCTCATTTGAATTTTTTTTTCAAAGCGCTGTGAGTTCCGACATCCATTACCAAATCAGGCAACGCATTGTATACCTGAAGCTCAGGGTGGGTGGCAGAACACCTTACTTAAATGCCCACATAACCGTCAACAGAATCGTCTTACCTCCGATTATGGACACCTGTGCTAAGGCGATACATTCCTCACGTATCCAGTCCCACAACAGTCCTTGTCGTTCTGTGAACCTCAAACAGAGCCGACACTCATTACCCTCCAGTTAACGAGCACTATCCTCGCAGACAGCAGACACCATATGTTGCATCACCCTGGTACAACTCCCTGCAAGCTCTCATGATTGCGCAGACCCCGATTCCACCTGATGTTTCAAATATGAGTCAACGAGTCATAGAGTCATAGAGTGATACAGCGTGTAAATATGCCCTTCGGCCAATCTTGCACTTAATGGCCATCATTTCCCACCTACATTCGTCACACCTGCCCACGTTTGGCTCGCATCCCTCCAAACCTGTCCTATCAATGTACATGTCTGACAGTTTCTTACACTTTGGGATAGTCCCAGCCTTAACAGCCCCAGCTGGCTGGTTGTCCCATATATCCACCGTCCTTTGTGTGAACATGTTACTCCGTCAGATTCCTATTAAATCTCCTCCTCTCAGCTTAATCAAGGTATGATATTGTGGGAATTACAGATACGTGGCTGCAAGAGGATCTGAGCTTCGAGCTGAATATTCAAGGTTATAGGTTGTACCGGAAAGACAGACAGGCGAGCAGAGGGGTGGGGTAGCTCTGTTGCTCTGGAATTAAATTCGGTCTTTAGCGAGGGCTGAAATTGGATCAGAAGACGTAGAGTAAAGCTGAGAAATTGTAAGGGTAAAAATATCCTAATTGCAGTTATTTACTTCCCCCCCCCCCCAAGTGTAGCCAGGATATAGGGACAAGTTATATCAGGAGACACAATCGGCATGTATGAAAGGCAATGCTCCATTGACTGGGTCGTGTAAAATTTCAATATGCAGGTACACTGGGACAGTCGGGTTGATACTGAACACCAAGAAAGTGAATATGTAGACTGCATCCGCGATGGATTCGTTGTGCAGCTTGTAGTGGAGTCAACCAGGTAAAAGGCAGTTTTGGATTTAGTGTTGTGTAATGAAATGGATTTCATAGGCGAACGCAAGGTAAAGAAACCAGTCGGATGCAGCGTCCACAATATGATAAGATTTAACATGCGTTTTGACAGCCAGAAGATGAAATCGGATTTGTCGTTATTGCAGCCGAGCAATAGCGACACAAAAGCACGAACTTGGAGCTGGTCAATGTTGACTAAAAAGAGAGGGCGATGGAACAGCAATGGCAGGAATTGCTGGGAATAATCCGAAAGATGCAGGATCTTTTCATTCAAACGAATAACAAAGATTCCAGGTGGAGAAAGCGGCGACCGTGGCTGACAAGGGAAGTCAAGGACAGTATACAACGAAAAGAGAAGGCGTATAACAGCAAAGATACGTGGAAAGCCAGGATTGGGAAGCTTTTAATTCACAACAGAAAGTAACTAAAAGGGCACTATGAGGATGAAAGATGAAATGCGAAGGGAAGTTAGCCAATAATATAAACAAAGAGAGCAAGATGTTCTTCAGTTATACACAGAGTAAACAATAATTAAGAGTGGCCGTTGGATCGCTGGAGAATGATGCAGGAGAAGTTATAATGGGGAATAAGAAATGGCAGAGGAGTTTGAATAACCTTTGTGCATCAATCTTCAGAGTGCACGACACCAGCAACGTGCCTGAAATTCAAGAGAGTCAGGGGGTATAAGTTAGTGGAGTGGCTATTACTACACAGAAAGTGCTTGTGAACTTGAATGGGATGAAGGTGCATAAGTCACTTGGACTGGATAGACTGCACCTTACGGTTCTGAAAGACGTGGCTTTAGAGATCGTGGAGGTATTGATAGTGATATGTCACGAATCAACAGAGTTTGGAATGGTCCCAGATGATTGGAAAATTGCGAATATTACCCCACTGCACAAGGAGGGAGCAAAACAGAATAGTGGGAACAATAGACCGGTCAGCCTGACCACGGTGATTGGTAAGAATGTAACAGTCCATTATAAAGGATGAGATAGTTCTGAGCAGTTCTTGGTAAAATAGGCTGAAGTGAAAGAGGGTCGTTCTTGATATATTTGCTGGAATTCTTTGATGAAATAAATAGCAGGACGGACAGAGACCTTTGATAAGGTGCCACACGTGAGGCTGCTGATTAAGCTGAGAGCCCACGGTATCAACGGGCGGATACTAGCCTGGATAGCAGGTTGGCTCGATGGCAGAACAAAATAATGGCAATTAAGAGGGATGTTTCTGGTTTGCTGCCAGTGACTAGCGGAGTTCCGCATGTGACGGTGACGCGGCTGCTAACCTTCACGTTGAATATTATTGATTTTGCAAGAAAGAATTGTAGGCTTTGGAGCCACGTTTTGCGGATAATACGAAAATAGGTGGTGGGGCAGGTAGTGTAGTGAAAGCATGGACTCTGCACAAGAACTTGGACAGGTTGGGAAAGTGAGCAGCAAGTGGCAGGTATTTGTATTTCAAGAGGCCTTGTACACAAAAACAAGGATGTAATGCTGAGGTTCCATAATGCGCTGTTAAGGCCTTTGGAATATTATGAGTAAATTATGGTACCATATCTGAGGATGGCTCTGGACAGGGTCCAGATGAGGTTTTCAAGAGTGATCCCAGGAATGAGTGGGTTTGAACGTTTGTCGGCACTGTGTTTGTACTCGCCGGAGTTTAGAAAAATAAGGGGGGAACCTCATTGAAACAAACAGAACGGCGCAAAACTGGGAAAGAGTGTGTGTGTGAAGAGGATGTATCCACAAGTGTGAGAGCCTAGGACTAGAGGTCATAGCCACATAACTAATGAATGTTCTTTTAGGAAGGAGATGAGGTTACATTTATTTCGTCAGATGGTGGTGAATCTGTGGAATGTTTTGCCGCAGAAGGCTGTGGAGGCCGTCAGTGAATATTTTAAGGCAGAGATAGATAGATAATTGATGTATAGATGACAGAGGTCAAGGGGAGAAGGTAGAAGAACGGGGTTCATAGGGAGAGATATATCCGCCATGACTGAATGGCGAAGGAGACTTGATGGGCCGAATTGCCTAATTCTACTCTTATCACTTGGGATTTATCTGAGGCTGCACCTGAACTGAGATTGTCTGCCCAGATTTCCCTGCAATATTGTTCGTGTACCATATATGTGTTCAGAATGTTTTAGTGTACAGGACGGATCACTTGTTTCAAAGACCAGGATAACGTATTTGCTAAGCGACGTTGTACAGTTTGTGATCTGACGGTGCAATGGCATGATGCCTACACGTATGCCCTTTCCATGAAGTTTCGTGCTGTTGTACATTGCAGTGGGCTTACACGGAGTGGTTGCGCTGGTATGTCCTTGGTCCCAGCTAAACATTACCAATTTAAAACGGTCAATGGCTTTCCAGTGATGTTTGGTCGTGTTGACGGCCCCTACATTTCCTACTCCGATGCTCCGCTGTGGTTTTCAGAAGGTCCATCTCACCATAGGCCAGCCCGAGATGTTGTAGTTTACATCATCATGGCACCACATAACCATATTTCACCATATAACAATTACAGGACGGAAACCGGCCATCTCGGCCCTTCTAGCCCGTGCCGAGCACACACTCTCACCTAGTTCCATCTACCTGCACTCAGACCATAACCCTCCATCCCTTTCCCGTCCATATACCTAACCAATTTATTTTTAAATGATAAAAAACGAACCTGCCTCCACCACTTCCACTGGAAGCTCATTCCACACAGCTACCACTCTCTGAGTAAAGAAGTTCCCCCTCATGTTGCTCCTAAACTTTTATCCCTTAATTCTCAAATCATGTCCTCTTGTTTGAATCTTCCCGACTCTCAATGGAAAAGCGTATTCACGTCACCTCTGTTTATCTCTCTCATAATTTTAAAGACCTCTATCAAGTCCCCCTTAACCTTCTGCGCTCCAAACAATAAAGACCTAACTTGTTCCACCTTTGTCTGTAACTAAGGTGCTGAAACCCAGAAAATAATTACACTAAATGTCCTCTGTACTTTCTCTATTTTGTTGACATCGTTCCGATAATTTGGCGATCAAAATTGTACACAATATTCCAGAATTGGCGTCACCAATGGTTTGTACAATTTTACATTACATCCCAACTTCTATACTCAATGTTCAGATTTCACATTTCACATTATACTTCTGTTTCCGTCAAGTGCTGCCCATTGCATTTAGACACAGTGCCGGTCTCTTGCTTTCTTATCATAATAACGGTATGAGACAGAATAACCTGTGGATTTCTCTACATCTCTCTATTACTATAAGGACAGAGGAGACAAGTTATTTTCCGTCACGTGCAACGTTGAGCTTTTTATAGTTTTATTTTGGTCAGCATCGTCACTGCCCTGTGTGCACTGCGTGTGTTGGACAGGCCTGTGAGGGAACAGTTCAGCCGTTTCTCAGTATGTGCACCCTCATGGCAGGCCGCGTGATTTTCTTCACCGAGCCGTAACCGGACGTCTTCTAACGTACGGGGCCGAAATGACGTGCGGCAAATTGAGCGCCGGTTCGCGCAGTGAGTCAGTGCTGCCGGCTGGTTCAGCTTCACTGCCGTTGACAGGGAACATGGTGTGGGTCCGGTTAGATCGAGGTTCTGATTACCCTGCTCTTGGTGGACAAGACATTTGTGACAACACAGAGTCACACGAAACGCCTATGACTGTCCTCTCCGTACGGTCGTCTACTTGTGGATCTGCAGGTGTCTTTAGATACCGATCCGCGATCCACACACCATGGTGCACCGTGGGCAACGGAGACAGGCGGTGATTGGTAATCGGTGAGCCCCCTTCTCTCTCTCTCTCTCTCCTTATGGTGCTGTCGCTTTCTCTCTGCTACACGGCGTTGTTCATTTCATGAAGGTTAGCTCCTTCCTGCACGGACTTCCTCCAGAAGCGCCCGCCCAATGCAATGTCCTCCAGTTGCTTGATGTGATATGGAATTTCTTCAGACTATTCTTGATGTTGTCCTTAAAGCGTTTCTTTGGCCCGGCGGGAGCTCGCCGACCTTCCTTCAATTAAGGATATAGGATTTGTTTAGGGAGATATGTGTTGGACATGCGGATGACATGGCCAGTCCATCAAAGTTGGTGCTGCATTATTATGGTGGTGATGCTTGTCACGTTGCCTTCCTCCAAAACGCTGACAATGGTGTGTTTATCCCCCAGCTGATCCTCAGAATCTTTCGACAATATTTTTGATGGTATTGTTCCAGGGCTCTCAGGTGCTGGTGTAGGTGGTTCGTGACTCGGCTCCGTACTCCAGGATGGAGAGGACAACGGCTCCGAGGACCAGCACTTTTGTTTGAGCCTTTAGGTCTCATCTTCAAAGACTCTTTCCCTGAGAATGACGTGGGCTCCGCTGCCACAACTCAGGTGATGGTTGACCTCAGAGTCGATGTCAGCTTTCGAGGAAAGAGTGTCGGGGAAGTGGTCAACGTTTTCAAGAGTGAAGTCGTCTACTTTTATAGTGTGATGGGTTGACGACTGTTTGGGTGGAGGTTGATGTAGTACCCGTGGTTTCTTGATATTTAAGTCTAGGCCGAGGCATTCAGGATGCCCTGGACGTCTGGCAAAGGTATTGAGGCAAAGGCATTCGGGATGCCCTGGAGGATAATGCAAAGTGTGCTGCAATGGCGCAGTCGTTCGCGTACTGAAGCTCCATGAAGGCGGTGTTACTGACTTTGCTCTAGGCCACCGTCAGTTCTGTAGAGGATTGGGAATTCCAATGAGGTGAAGAATGGCAGCAAAGTAGACGATAAACAGGTTGGGTGCGATGATGTATCCCTGTTTGACGCCCGCTTCCACAGTGAAGGGCTCGGACTCAGAGCCACAGTTGCTGTGACCGACATGCCATCACGTAGAAGCCGCAATATTCTGATGTACTTGTCGTGACAACCGTACCTTGATAGTATGCTCCAAAGAGTCTGGCCATCTACACAGGCAAAAGCCTATGGCAGGTCTATGGAGGTCATGTACAAAGGCTGCCTTTGTTCGCGGCATTTGTCCTGGAGTTGGTGTGCTGTAAATATCAGGTCTGCTGTACCTCAGGGTGGTAAATCACGTAAGTTCTCAGGAAGAGCCTATTCTGCTTCGACGCTGACTGAGTCACCCATCTCGGATCCGCAGTGCTGTACACCGGCCAGTGCCCTCAAACAACCCCCCACGGTTCGCTGTGAATCCAAATGGATGACCTGACGTGAGCGGTAGAAAGACCTCGGGAAGGAAACAGAAAACGCCACAACTTGTCTCTAGTGGTTGGGAATACCAGCATCATTCATTCTTTGTCTAGAAGACTCGCGTGTTTCACTCAGCCAATATCAGCAATGCAGATGAAGTAGGAAATCGCCGGACATTCAAATTATGTGTTTTATCCATTGGCGTTTTATCATTGTCCATTTAATGGGTGTGGCGAATTTCCACAAGATGGTGTGATCCACGTGATCCGCTCATAATCAAAGGGCCAATCGTGATGGAATAGAGTGGTGCAGATTTAATGCAGGGAGCGTCATGGAGGTCCAGTTCCGAGCTGTTGACCCGTCATGTATCGATCTGATGTGTCTGGTACACAGTGACAAGATGGACAATGGTCTCAGTGCTGATTGGTATCGAGGCCTGAGTTGTTGACACCCCGTCAGCGTCGCCAAGGACATTTGAAGCTGTGACCGGTGCATTGGTCAGGAAACAGACTGGTTATGTCAGTGACTCCATCGTGTTGCCGCTATATCAGTATCCTGGACTCGCAGATCCGCCCTTTAGAGTTGGGGCCGCTCGGTGACTGGTGAGACAGGCGACACTGTGGTTGGAGACAGAGCATCCCGTGTCCATGCCCTGCCCAGTCCCTCGTTTCATCCGCTTTCTTTTCATTGCCCTGGCGAACAAAAGACCAATATGGTCGGGTATCAGTGATAGCTCCTGGGAACTTGAATTAGGACTGAACAATTCAAGCAATGTTGCTCATAACTCGTCCCTTGGTTAGTTAACGTGTCATGTATTGGGCAACCGCACAACCGGTGGCCTTGGAGACTGGTTGGCATGTAAGAATCTACAAGGCCACTTATGTAGCACTTCCTGGTCATATCAGCGTGGCAGATGTGTGTCCTGTTGCACTGAGCCGCGGGAATATGGGAGTATCACAGAGGAACATGATTGTGTGTCACCCGTAAGGAGCTTTTCTGGTCTCTGAGAGGTCGGCTCAGATGTATATTCGTTTCTCGCCAGTTTCACTGTAGGGCCAATCACCTTGGTGGGACGGTGCGCCAACACGTGGCGAGCCACGTGCTGCCGAGGTTGCATGCAAAGCAAAGCATTTCACTGTAAAT
Organism: Leucoraja ocellata; assembly: GCA_036785375.1. Classification (NCBI taxonomy): domain Eukaryota; kingdom Metazoa; phylum Chordata; class Chondrichthyes; order Rajiformes; family Rajidae; genus Leucoraja; species Leucoraja ocellata. The sequence continues at coordinate 415,492 of JAWMAR010000796.1, read as the reverse complement.
GTGAAACATCTTTCAGTTACCTATGGACCATGCCCAGTATGGATAGCAGCTGTCCCTTTCACCCAGTCAGGCGCTGTTAAAATATATGACGTGGCATTTACCAATACCTATCATAATTACAGCCCATGCATTATTGCAAATCTATCCCTCATTCTCACGTCTGCACAGTTGCTACATCTAATGATTTCCATTGCATGTCAGACATTGTCAGCCACAGCCCCTGATGTGGCAGGATTGGACATAGTCTGAAACGTATCTGTTCCAAACAGTGAAGTGACAGGTTGGTCAGTGAGTCCTGCCCGATTTCAGCACAGACTTTACCTCGTGTTTACTGCCTAGGTGATACCTAGTTAATCACATACAGCTTTCTGATGTTCAACGTGTCACTCTAATTCTGTAATTCCCACAGCTGTGCTAATCTGGGAGCAGCTGACGTGGCAAGTTTGTTCAGTGCGTGCAACTGACGTCGATGGCAGGAGATTGGTGCCGCTAGAGATTTCTCTTTGCTATAATAAGTGATTAAGTGAGCACCTCATCACCGTTTTGGCATCAGCCCCGGTGTGCTGATTCAACAGAGGAGTCGTCACATCATCGAGAACATGCGAGGCTCACTAATTGATGAAATGATGTCCATTTACTACCCGGTTCTGGCCGCTGTTGGTGTTCCCGGTGAGAGGCTAATTACTATTATAACTAAGATTTTGCTGATGGCTGTGTGGCATATTGCCCGCTTCTTTCGCTGTTGTATGATTCTGGGTATGGTATTAGCCCAATTGTGATGGTCCTGTTTCATGTGAACACCAAAACATCTAGCCATGGATGTGCGAATCTGCCGCCAGTGTCATGTCAGCATTATCATCGTGAATGCACAGTGCATTCTGATGTGTGGACGAATTGAAGTGACACGCTGTTGATCCCACGCTTTGTGAAATGCATCTTGAAATAATTAATGATAGATAATCAGGATAAGTGTTCAGATAATCCAGGATATTTCGATTGTTTCAGCACTGAGTGAAACTGTCATGCTGCCAATTACTTTCTCGCTTTGTTTCCGGGACTAAACAATCGGCTGTTGATGCTCCCGCTCCAGTGTGAGACCAATGATTTTGCTCTGTTGCAAGAGAAACGCATCACTTTCACTCCAAGCACTTTCTTTAACCAGGGCAGGGAACGAACACGTTTGTCTGAGCCACAGTGATATTGGAAAGGACAAGGTCTGGAGTGTAGCGAATGTCCGGAGCAGGGATAGGTTTTCACAATGGATAATTGTACTACATTATCTATGTAACGTGTTCCTAACCTGGTCCACTCTGAGTGACATTGCGCAATCTGGGTGTCGCTCTGCATTCCGTGTGCGGTTGTACAGGTGGTAACGCTGTGAATTCGGGTGAATTTGTAGTCTGGTCGAGTGGGAGCTATCCAGCATAGCCCTCCCTTTGTACCTGACGAGTTCCGCTGTGTCTGTGTTAATGACAGTTCAGGCAGTGGTCGAGAGATGGCGCCGTGTTATTGGGTGGACTGAGTACATTTCAATTCTTATCTATGTTGTGTCCTAACGTGGGATCAGATATGTATATTACGCCGGGGGCCACGGGTGACGGCCCAACGAGGGTCTGTTTCTGTTCCCCGTCACGTTGCTCAGTGAGAGGAACCGCGCCGGTCCCGAACCCTCGCACCAACTGACTGCCGAGAGGTTGTTGAATTGTTGTCGCTCCGAATAGTGACGGTGTTGCCAACGTGGTGTTTGGTGAGGATGTCCGACTGTGACCGTTCTCTGTGACAAATGGCAGCAAGTGGTCCATTTGAGAAATGTTTGTGAGCTGCAGGACACTGGGGCTGGCTGGTGCTGGGGTTGGATGGGATGTTGCGTGGTAACATGTATGTCACAGCAGGAATCTGGTTACGGAGTTCAGGTCCCCGCGGTCACTCATTGTTAGCTGAGTGTAGCTGATTATTCTGCACGTCTCAGATTTCCCGATACTGGCATGTTACAATTTGTTAATTTATCCTTCGTTTAACTGAGAATGTGCGGTGTTGCAGTGTTGATTTTGGTTCTTGTACATGGATGTGCAGTCCCGACTTGTGTCTTACAAGTCATGACTGGCTTTAATGTCTGGTTCGGAATGCTATGTTTCCATAGTCTCTACAGTAATGTACATGGTAGCTCTGTGGTTTCACAGATCAACAACGAGTTTCGATCTTGCACTGCTGTTTATGATGTCTACGCATTCTGTTCGTGAACGCATCAGTTTCCTCAATTTGCTTCGGTTTCATTCCCCGACCCAACATGTGCATTTTGGTCGGTAATTCGCTGATGGAAGTTACACGTATTCCGGGAGATTACTAATAGTATCTGAGGTGAATTGGTGTTAATGTCGCAGAATTAATACTGCATGATTCGTGGAAATGTTGGCTTGACATTTGACACATGTCATTGAATGTGTGTAACATTTTATTTTACCGGCCGCACAAACAGACTAAGAGCAGAGTGGTTGGGGTACAGCTTTATACAATGTTCCCTAGACCACATCTGCGCTTCTGTGGACACCTCTGGTCGCCACACTGTGGGAAGAACTGCTTTGTAGTAGGTGGAGGGGAGATTTATGACAATTTCTTCAGCGATGGCAAAGTTTGGTTATGACGGGAGAGTCGATGGACTGAGTTTATTTTCCTTTCACGAAAAATACGCAGTGAAGATCCAACATTTGGACATATTAAGGGGCATAGACAGGATACATGCTATCAAACATGTCGCATAAAATAGGGGGATAAATCCAGAGGGCAATAGTTTAGATAAAATATTTGGAAGAATCTGATGAGGTATTTTCTCATTCAGACTCGGAATCTAGGACGCGCTGCTAGAGTTTGACGGAGGCAGGGATACTAAATGCATCAAGAGGAACACTTAGCACTCCAAGGCATGGAGGCTATGGGTTCTGTGGGCACATCTATGTCGCTTTAGCTGTGGTGGGTCAAATGGCTTGCTTCCGAGCTGTGGGAACCTCTGCTTATGGAGAATGAACTGCAGAATGTTGCGGATGGAAGCGCTACAAAGTGTATTGACGGAAAGTGGGAATAGGGAGATGCAGTGTGTGGTAACGGTGGAGACAGAGTGGACACCGTGGGTCAGGGTGTGGACAGCGTCGTGGACATACACTTAATACGTTGTACATGGTGCAGTCGACGTGATTGAGGTTTCGGGACAGCTGCTGCATTTTGACGGAACACCTCTGACTGCAGCACATGCTTCCAGGTCAGATCACCAAACAAAACCGCAGCTCAACTGCCCGTCTGACTTTCCGCTGTCCCACTCGGATAGTCACCCCGCCGTCATCCTGATCAGCATCAAATAAAACATTACAATAAAAAATCCGCACGATAAGCCACCCGAAGTTGCTCGTTCCCCACTGATATCTATCCTGACGTCTGTCTGTCCCTCCGCTGTACACTCTCCACTCAACAGTCCTACTGCGCCTTCCCAAGCACCTTCATCCCGCCAAGTCCCACCCGCGCCTTCCCCCGGCTCAGTCCCCACCCCACTGAACCGTCACTCTGCAGATAGTTTGCTGTGCATCTGTGGCACATAAACGTGGGCAGCAAGGGAACAAGTTGATATTGACCTTGAAGTGATGCCTGTCGTGTATGTAGAATGCATGCAATGAACTACAGGCGGGTCATTCTGATATCGGTAGAGGTAAAGCTGCCTGAGTGGAATTAGTGATATACGCTTCATCGGTATTTGGAAAGATAAACACTGATTATAAATAGACAGTATGACTTTATTCGCGAGACACGTTGTCTGTATGTGTTTTTGTAATTTAGCCTTTGCTTTCACAGGGTCCACATGGTAGACTGGCCTGGAAATATTCACGCACACAGGATCCAGTTGGGAAGAATTAGATACAAAGTTGTTCCAATGGTCGGAGTCAGGTGGTTACAGGAAATTATTTTAAACAAAACGTAGATCACAGAACAGTACAGCACAAAACAGGCCATTCGGTCCACATTATCTGTGTCCAACATGATGCCAAGGCCAACTCCTATCTGCCTGCGCTAAACCCATATACAACCACTATCTGCAAATCTATTGGCGTATTCAAACGTCTCTGAAACACCACTACCCTACCTGTCCCAAACACCATCACAAACCCCCACCCTGGCAGCACTTTCCAGGCGCTCAGCCTTTGTGTATAAAACATGTCCTAACATCTCCCTTAAGATTTGCCCTTCTTAAAGCTCTTCGCTCTCGTATTTGATTGTTTCTATCCTGGAAAAAAGGTTCCTGTTTTCCATTATTCTGTCAGGTCGCCCCGCAACCTTCAGCGTTCCTGAAAAAAATCAATCCAATTTTCTCCAACTGCTCCCTGTAGCCAATACCCCATAATCTAGGCATCATCCTTGTAACCATTGTACCCTCTGTAAAACATTCAGATCCTCCCTGTAATCGGGCGACCAGAACTGGACGTAATACCCCAAATCCTGTCCAAAGTCCTACAGCGCTGCTCCACGATGCCCTGACTCTCATACTGAATGTGCTGACCAATGTCGGCAAATATGCCGCGTGCCTCATGTACCACGTGTTCACAAACTGATCACAAACTGTGGATGGCGGTTGTGTTTATTGACCCAATATTGGATACGAACAGGGATAGGAAGGGTTTAGACAGATGAGGGTCAAACATGGTAGGCAAAAGTGCCGGAGAAACTCCGCTGGTGCAGCAGCATCTATGGAGCGAATGACATAGGCAACGTTTCGCGCCGAAACCCTACTTCAGACATGCGCAGTTGGAACACGAGTAGGTGGGGAATGGGCAAGTTGGGCCGAAGAGACTGTTTACACACGGAATGATTACCTCTCTCTATGCCTTGTGCTCCAATAATAACATGAATCTTCCGGTAAGAAGGACATACGATCTATCTAGTTTTGCCATTCCCAAAGAGGAACACCGTCACCCTCTCGGCAACTTTCTGATTCACTTTAACCCTGCAGGATATTCTCCCTCACTGATCCATACACTGCCACCGGCACACTTGTCGTCTGCATTGCGAAGTCAATTACAACACCCAGCTAACACACGGAATTATCTCTCGATTGGATAAGTAACCAGCGGACAACTACAGTCAGAGGAGCGGATCCAACCCGGATAACATCAGCTGTGTGTGCCACGTATCTTTTCATCATCTATTTGCTGATATGACTTGTAATTCATTTATTCTTGAAACTCAGTAGTAAATGTCACTCGGAAATCCTTTCAGTTCAGGGTATTCTTTGTGAACGCCACACACTGTAACATCCTTCGATCCTTCTTTTGCAGTTAACGTGGTGACGATTGTGATCCTGTCCCGGGGAAAGTGCGGTCTCTCCAAATGCATCACTCGCTACCTGGTGGGAATGGCAGCGGCCGACCTCATGGTCCTCATCATTGATGTTATAATAAGGTCCATTGTTGAAATGTATTTCCCGCTGTCGTTCTTCACCATCACCCCCGTGTGCTCCGTCACCTGGACCCTGACCATCGCAGCCACAACAATCTCTGTCTGGTTCACCGTGGGGTTCACGTTTGATCGGTTTGTGGCCATTTGTTGTCAGAAGCTGAAAACAAAATATTGCACCGAACGAACGGCGAGTGTTATTATCGGAACGGTATTTGCTCTGAGCTGTTTATTAAACGTACCGTGGTATTTTACAGTCGAATCAGTATATATTACCGATAATAAACCCAGAGGATGTGCCTTGACACAGTCATTCTTAACCTCACCTTCATGGACTTCGTTTGAGTTGATGTACTTTACTGTAACTGTCTGTCTCCCGTTCGTTTTGTTTGTGTTGATCAATTCACTGACCGCCAGATACATTCTAGTCTCTGGTAGAGTCCGCAGTTTGCTCCGGGGCCGCAACAGTGGAGAGAATGGCAAGGATCCGGAGAAGGACAGCCGGAGGAAATCCATCCTTTTACTTTTCAGCATATCTGGCAGTTTCATCGCGTTGTGGAGTACAATGATTGTATATGTTGTGGCTGAGCGCGTTTTAGGCGCTGCGTATTTCGCGGACAGTGATCTTCAGACAATTTCGTTTATGCTCCAGGCTCTCAGTACCTGCACCAACACGTGTATTTATGTCCTGACCCAGAGAATGTTCCGGGAGCAGCTGAAGACCATGGTTACATACCCCGTGAATTTCATTGTGAAATTAACCATATCATTGAAACATTAGTATCCCCAGTCTAGTTATAAATATAGTAGAACATTGAACAGATGTATACACCTTAAACCGATGTGTTCAGGAGTTATCCGGGTGTGCGAATTATATAACTCAGTAGCTGCCGTATACAACTAAGCGTTCACATGAAATAAATCAGCGTCTGCAGTTCCTTTCTACACAATATCATCTCAATATTGTGCGGGTGCAGTAATACTAGATATTGTAAGTCACGGGGCAACAGCGCGCTGTCACACCACCTTGTGCGTGAATCACACAGGAAACAGGTTGTTCATAATGACCAGAAATAAAATATTCTAATCACTTCCAATAACTTTCTCCTTGTCGCTGGGTGTCCGATGGGTGGGTGGAATGGTGGTGGGGACCGGGTTCTCAAAGGGAATATAAAATGTTCGTGTCCCCTGGAGCGTCTGAATATATGAGAATAATTAGTAAATATATGGAGGTTAATACTGAGCATTTGTATGGACACGAGTGACACAACCTCATCACAGCTGAGGTCACCCGTCTCTCTGGGGAGGAGACAGTGGTGATCGGTTCTCCTTCACATGGGGGCAGCAATGATTCCTCATTCCTCAACGTTAGTCGACGTTGAGATTTGTCTATGTGGAGAATCTGTGATTTGTGAAATGATCGTTTTAAGTTTCCCCCCTTCGATACCGTCGAACAAACTGGCTCCGTGACTGGCGACAATATCCCGAATGCATTGAGCCGAGCCACAAACCCCCGTCCCCCACCACCGTCCCCTGCCCCGACCATCTCCTATAACCTGCTGCCTATTTCGCAGCAATTTGTTCCACTGTTGTGACATCTCTTCAAATTATAACTTTACTCAGCACCGGTTGACCAATCCGTCGGAGAATAATATACTTTACACCTCTGCTCGGTGACTCTCTGAATATTTGGTCCTTTTGACTCTGCTGTGTAAGCACAGCGACATCGTGTGTCCCTTGTGCAGAGATCGTGGACGCTGGTTTGAATAACGAGGGGCACAGGATCACAATTAACGGGTCAAGCACAGTTAGATGTTGAATGGGAGAGTTGTGAATGCAGGCTTCTACAACTGGCAACATAAAGGGGATGTAACACAACGCCATGGAATTTAGGATTTAGTACCAAATATTACAGCACACGGTAATATGAGAAATCCCCAGGTGAGAATGCTAGTGTTGAGCAAATCGGACAACTTCCCTGGAGAGAGGAACAGGAATAATCTTTCAGGTCGACAGTCCGTGTCTGTTACAAGGACAGATCGGAATTCAGTCAAGTGGACACGGTGAATTTCGTCTTGTCAGAAGAGAGCAGGTGAATTATGTTAAACGGAAGGACAAGCCATGCTTGTCATCGCCAAATAATCGGAGAGTCACACAACATGGAATCAGGCCATTCTGCCCAACTACCCCATGCCGAACAAAATGCTCTAATTACACTAGTCCCCCCTGCTCACGTTTGTCCGATACCCCCCCCCCCCAAACAAACAAACAAACAATTGTATCCATGTTCCCATCAAACTGTACCTAGAATGTTCGTATAGTGCCTGCCTCAACTATAACTTCTTGCACCACGTTCCATAGAAACACAAGCCTTTGTATGGAAAGATCGCCATCAGGTTCCTCACTCACCTTTAACCTATATTGTCTGGATGCTGATTCCCCTGCGCTAAACTAATTGACATTCACCTTATCCTCTTGTAATTGTATACACCTCAGCAAGATCGCCACTCAGCCATTTGCACTTCATGGACTGCCCTACCTCTGCCTATAGCTCACGCCTTCAAGTCTGAGCACCATGATCTGCACTCGTTGCCGCTTAGTGGCAAGCTTGATAGAGCAGGGTGACCACAACTGAATACTGTAATCCAAATGCCGCTCGCCAACGTCTTGTACTTCCTTCATTGGGTCCCTGTGAGATCCATGATAGACAATAAAGTCATCCTTCTTGTGTATAACGCCCTAAATGGTTTAGGAGCTACATATTTTACAGTCCCTATTCGAGCGCTCATATCTTCTGATGCTGGCCTGTTAGCAGGGGCGGATCTATTATGATACTAATAGCCCCTAATCCCGGAAGGGCCCCAGAAGCCACTTTCGTCCAGATATTCTTCCGATTTAAATGGGAATTCCGATTTTTTTGTTTTTATAGAATTAAATCTGATTGTTCACCTGGACTAAACGCCTCGCCTTGACTAAACTTCACCTCACGCATAAACCTCAACTCACTAAACCTTGCCTCGACTAAACCTCCCACCTCACACATAATCCCCGTCTCGACTCATCGCCGCCTCTTTCCCGCGGGGAGGGGCTGCGGCCGCCGTGGGCGGGGGAGCGGGTTTGCACTCGACGTCAACGTCAACGTCAACGCCCGGGCGCCCCGTTCCCCACCCACCGGCTCTCTCGGGCAATGTGCATGCTCCGTTTTCCGCTCACTGCCCCACCCCCCTGGTTGGAGGCGCTCCGTCAACAGCGGACAGGGTTATATGAGGTCGGGAAGGGAGACCGAGGTGCTGCAGAAGAAGACACGACCAATGCCTTCTATGTCATGAAATATATATCATTTGGTGGGTTATTTTACTGTTTCTGTGGCAGAAACATCCTGAGCTTCTGTTATATAAATTACCAGCAGAAAGCATGAGCAACACTTTCAATTTATTGATAATGTAGGAGCTTCAGGGCGTTGCGCACTGAACACCCTCCGGGGTGCTACCCCTAGACTCCGACGGGGCCTAGCCAGCGTCCTGGACCCCCGGCAAATACTTCCTTTATGTTTGCTGGAGGTGAATATCATGCTTAGCCCACATTGCGTACACAATGTCGATCTACTGTGTGAGAAGGGGTTTTGTATTGAATAATTGTTTATTGAATGACACTATATCATTTAAATATATTCAGAATGAAACATCCTTAATTTGACCGTTTTTTTCCTTCACGGCTAGCCTACATGATGCTTTAATAACCTTGTAATGTGTATTTTAACAATAACTGTATTGAATTACACTATAGTATTTATATATAAATAAACTATAAAATAGAAATAGAAATATAAACATTAAAAAAATATACAAAATATATAAATAATTTTGTATTGAATTACATTATCTTAACTAGACCAAGTGGGACAGTGAGCGGGGGGGGGGGGGGGGGGGGGCAGTGAGCGATTTTCTCATGACCTGTGGATTCACTCACTGCCTTTGGATCAACTCATGGCCTTTGGACTGACTCTCACAGCTTGTGGACTGACTGATGCCCGACTTCTGGATTCACGTCCGACTTTTGTAAACTGAAAACTGTAACATCTACATTGAGGAACAGCTTCTTCCTGACAGCCATCACGCCATTAAACATAACAAATAAGCTCTGAACTACGAAATACTATATTATTTCACACACACACACACATACATATATATATATATATTCACATGCACTCACATACATATGCACACACACCCACACTCATATTCACACACATATAATCATGCACACACACATGTACACACACATACATATACACACGCGCACATATGCACACATACACATGTATATATATATTGACATGCACTCATACACACACACACACATATTCACACACACATACATATACAGACACGCACATATTCACACACACACATATTTACTCAAACACATATACAGACACACACAGGTACACACACACACGCACACACACAAATACACATATTCACACACACACATGCATATTCACACACACACACACACACACACACCCACTGGGAGGTTTCACGGCAGTCGGGTCATGCTACACCAAATGGATAACACGCGATGTACTGCTGGTAGGTACTTACCATTGTTTCCAACCATCTTCCAGGGAGATGCTTAGCGAACATTCGCCGTTTGCTCACTGCATTTCATCAATATTAAAGCATTAGTTGTGTTTTTTTCTTGATTCCTTTTGCAACTAAAAAGTTTCAGAAGTAATACATCTGGCTGTATTTTTTTTTTTAATCGCCCATGATTCTCAAGTCGGTTTTTACGTACAAAATGAAAACGCATCTGAAGAATCATTTACAGCCAAATTTATCACTTCTGAGAAATTTTAGGTACCAAAGGAATCAAGAAAAAGCACGAATAATGCTTTACTGTTGATGAAATGCAGTGAGCAAACACGATAATTCCAATATTTTCAATTAGGATATCTGCACAGCCAATGTTTACCACGCACTTTAGCTGCTGCCCCCTCTTCAATTCTCGCTTCTCTTTACCATTTCATTTCACGTTTGGAATGCTAATGTTGGGTACATGTCTCTCACACTTACCCTAACTTCCACATTTTTTTCAGAGCACAAATTCAACATTTTGGCGGTTTTTAACAGATAGGAAATTACGCGTTTCTTGCATTAATAACATATACTGGAAGTGACGGATGTCTTCCAGATGGATTGAGCGGCTCCGTGCGTCAAGTCCTATGACCTTGTGACCTTACGTGCAACCCCCTATTCACACACACACACACACACACACACACACACACACACACACACACACACACACACACACACACACACACACACACACACACACACACACACACACACACACACACACACACACACACACACACACACACACACACACACACACACACACACACACACACACACACACGCACGCACACACACACACACACACACACACACATATACATATACACACACATATACACACACATTCACGCACACATACATATATATTCACACACACATTCATATATATTCACACACATTCATATATATTCACACACACATATACATATATGCACACATATATATATTCACACACATATATCCACGCACACACATATATATTCACACACAAACATATATTCACACACCCACACACATACATATTCACACACACACACACACACATGTGCATGATTATATGTGTGTGAATATGAGTGTGGGTATGTGAGTGCATGTGAATATGTGTGTGTGTGTGTGTGTGTGTGTGTGTGTGTGTGTGTGTGTACGTGTGTGTGTGTGTGTGTGTGTGTGTGTGTGTGTGTGTGTGTGCGCGTGTGTGTGTGTGTGTGTGTGTGTGTGTGTGTGTGTGTGTGTGTGTGTGTGCGTGTGTGTGCGTGTGTGTGTGTGTGTGTGTGTGTTTGAAATAATATAGTATTTCGAAGTTCAGAGCTTATTTGTTATGTTTAATAGCGTGATGGCTCTCAGGAAGACGCTGTTCCTCAATGTAGAGGTTACAGTTTTCAGTTTACAAAAGTCGGACGTGAATCCAGAGTCGGGCATCAGTCAGTCCACAAGCTGTGAGAGTCAGTCCAAAGGCCAAGAGTTGATCCAAAGGCAGGGAGTGAGTCCACAGGTCATGAGTAAGTCGCTCACTGCCCCTCTCCTCCACTGACATCCCCCACCTCAAGACGCTGCCCTCCGTCTGGCTATAGGATGCACCCCCTGCTGAAGCCGCCCACATCCCCTGCATGAGGACACCCCACCGCCTTCTCATCAGTTCACGCCAACCCCCGCCTGAAGCTGCCCTTGGCTGCATGACATTTACCACCCATAGGGCAGTGTCCTGAGGTGGGGGATGCGTCTGTGTATGTGTTTGAGTCTGTGTGTGTGTGTGTGTGTGTGTGTGTGTGTGTGTGTGTGTGTGTGTGTGTGTGTGTGTGTGTGTGTGTGTGTGTGTGTGTGTGTGTGTGTGTGTGTGTGTGTGTGTGTGTGTGTGTGTGTGTGTGTGTGTGTGTGTGTATGAGTCTAAGGGTGTGTGGGTCTTTGTGTGAATGTGTGTGTGTCATTGAGTTTGTGTGTGCGTGAATGAGTCTGTGTGTCTGTAAATATGTGTGTGCATGTGAATATGTGTGTGTTTGTGTGAACATACGCGTGTGTGTGAATATGTGTGCACGTGTGATGTGTGTGTGAATATGCGTGTGAATATATGTGTGTGAATATGTGTGTGTGTACGTGTGTGTGTCTGAATAAGTGTGGGAGTGAATGTGTGTGTGTGTGTGTGAGTGTGTGCATATGTGTGTGAGTGCGTGTGAATATGTATGTTTGTGTGAAATAATATGGTATTTCGTAGTTCAGAGCTTACTTGTTAAGTTTAATAGCGTGATGGCTGTCAGGAAGAAGCTGTTCCTCAATGTAGATGTTACCGTTTCAGTTTACAAAAGTCGGACGTGACTCCAGAAGTCCGGCATCAGTCAGTCCACAAACCGTGAGAGTCAGTCAGTCTAAAGGGCATGAGTTAATCCCAAGGCAGTGAGTGAGTCCACAGGTCATGAGTACATCGCTCACTGCCCCCTCGCCTTCACTGACATGCCCCACCTCCGCCTGGCTATAGGATGCACCCCCACTGAAGCCGCCCTCATCCCCTGCATGAGCCCACCCCCCCCCCCCCATTTCTCATCAGCTCACGAGAACCCCCTCCTGAAGCTGTGCCCCTCCCTTGGCCGCACAATGTTTACCACCCCCACCCCACCCTGACAGCCCCCACCTCAAAAAAATGTTTTGCACAAAATCTTCAGTGTTCATTTACAACTGAAATTGGCTTTAGGCTGCTTTTTCAACATCATGTCAGGAAATGTTAGAAGTCAAGGTGATGTGGCTATTGCTGTAGTATCCTCTAGGATAGCAGCTACATTTCTGCCTGGTGGAAGAACTACACATTCTCGATTCAAGATACCCATTCAAGTGGCCGAGGATACATTGTGCAACATCGAGAAGAACCCTAAGACGGCACATTTCACGAGGCAAGTGAAAGTCATTGTTTGGGATTAATGTCCAATGATTAGGAGAGAATGCTTTGAAGTTGTGGACAAAACTCTTCCACGCGTCTTCAGCAACACCAAGCACTTTGGTTGCCCCCCCCCCCCCCACCCCCCGCCAGTACAGGCCTCAGTGACTGAGCTGCCAGCCCAAAAATCCATTCCGCCCACAAACTCCATACTAGCCCTCTGGAACCCAGTACCTTCGGCCCAACATACTAGCTCAACAGAAATATGAAGGGAAATGTCAAAGGTTTCCTGAAGGATGTAACATCGCCCAAGAATGTTGTCATTAAAAGTGAGCTTCGTTGAATGATGACTTCTGTGATATTCTCAGATTTTCGTTCTTAAAATTTGACCGCTGACTTTCTTTATATTAAAATTGTCTCTTTTTATCAACAGGAAATAGTCATCAAGAGGCAGTGAGCAGCAGAACACAACAAGAGGCAACAGGACACAACATGTAACAACTTAATACATCTCATCTTTAAAATTTAAATTGTTCTTATATTTTAAGTCATTCACATTTTAAACTTTAATAAAACCTTTTTGCACTTTTAATGCTGTGTGTTCTTCATCACAATAGAACCTAATAGGCAGCAATGGCTGCTCTGTGGGAGAGCCACTAAGAGTGCATGGGGGTAGGTTGTTTGGAGGTGCACTGAATGTGTGGGTGTGAGGGGAATGGCACGGAGCAGAGTTGGGGGGGGGGGGGGTGAAGGTAGGTGGGGTGACTGAGTGAACTACCAGTGTACCATGCGTGAGTGACTGCACTGGCACCCCACGAGCCGTGAGTTAGTGAACTGCCAGCCCAATAATCCATTAAGTCCACACTCTTCCCTCTTCTCTCTTACAGTCTGTCACCTGTTTTGGGCAGAAATTCTTGCAGTTTCTCAGTCGCCAGCATGCCAGGTCCGAGTGATTGTACTGCCAGGTCTCAGTGACTGAGCTGCCAGCCCTCAGTGACTGAGCTGCCAGCCCAAAAATCCATTTGGCCCACAAACTCCACACTAGCGCTCTGGAAATCAGTACCTTCGGCCCACAACACTCATACTAGCACAACAGACAGACCCCCCCCCCCCCCCCCCCCCCCACTGGCCAGCAATATTGGAATTGGTGGAGAGGTGGAATATTGTATTGGATGTCCAGTCCTCCCGTGTGATGCTGGGACCCAACGGGTCCCACTTGGTCTAGTTAAGATAATGTAATTCAATACAAAATAATTTATATATTTTGTATATTTGTTTATGTTTATATTTCAATTTCTATTTTATAGCTTATTTATATATAAATACTATGGTGTAATTCAATAGTTATTGTTAAAATACACATTAAAAGGTTATAAAAGCATCATGTAGGCTAGCCGTGAAGGAAAAAAACGTTCAAATTAAGGATGTTTCATTCTGAATATATTTAAATGATATAGTGTCATTCCATACAAAATTATTCAATACAAAACCCCTTCTCACACAGTAGATCGACATTGTGTACGCAATGTGGGCTAAGCATGATATTCACCTCCAGCAAACATAAAGGAAGTATTTGCCGGGGGTCCAGGACGCTGGCTAGGTCCCGTCGGAGTCTAGGAGTAGCACCCCGGAGGGTGTTCAGTGCGCAACGCCCTGAAGCTCCTACATTGTCAATAAATTGAAAGTGTTGCTCATGCTTTCTGCTGGTAGTTTATATAACAGAAGCTCAGGATGTTTCTGCCACAGAAACAGTAAAATAACCCACCAAATGATATATGTTTCATGAAATAGAAGGCATCGGTCGTGTCTTCTTCTGCAGCACCTCGATCTCCCTTCCCGATCTCATATAACCCTGTCCGCTGTTGACGGAGCGCCTCCAACTAGCGGGGTAGGGCCGTGAGCGGAAAACGGAGCTGGCGCATTGCCCGAGAGAGCGGGTGGGTGGGGAACGGGGCGCCCGGGCGTTTTCGTTGACGTTGACGTCGAGTCCAAACCCCGCTCCCACGCCCACGGCGGCCGCAGCCCCTCCCCGCGGGAAAGATGCGGCGATGAGTCGAGACGGGGATAATGTGTGAGGTGGGAGGTTTAGTCGAGGCAAGGTTTGGTGAGTTGAGGTTTATGCGTGAGGTGAAGTTTAGTCAAGGCGAGGCGTTTAGTCCAAGTGAACAATCAGATTCTATAAAAAGAAAAAAATCGCAATTCCGATTTAAATCGGAAGAATATCTGGACGAAAGTGGCTTCTGGGGCCCTTCCGGGATTAGGGGCTATTAGTATCATAATAGATCCACCCCTGCTAACAGGCCAGCATCAGAAGATATGAGCGCTCGAATAGGGACTGCAAAATATGTAGCTCCTAAACCATTTAGGGCTTTATACACAAGAAGGAGGACTTTATTGTCTATCCTGGATCTCACAGGGACCCAATGAAGGAAGTACAAGACGTTGGTGAGCGGTATTTGGATTACAGTATTCAGTTGTGGTCACCCTGCTCTATCAAGCTTGCCACTAAGCGGCAACGAGTGCAGATCATGGTGCTCAGACTTGAAGGCGTGAGCTATAGGCAGAGGTAGGGCAGTCCATGAAGCGCAAATGGCTGAGTGGTGATCTTGCTGAGGTGTATACAATTACAAGAGGATAAGGTGAATGTCAATTAGTTTAGCGCAGGGGAATCAGCATCCAGACAATATAGGTTAAAGGTGAGTGAGGAACCTGATGGCGATCTTTCAATACAAAGGCTTGTGTTTCTATGGAACGTGGTGCAAGAGGTTATAGTTGAGACAGGCACTATAAGAACATTCTAGGTACAGTTTGTTGGGACCATGGATACAATTGTGGTTTTTTTTTTTTGGGGGGGGGGTACGGACAAACGTGAGCAGGGGGGACTAGTGTAATTAGAGCATTTTGTTCGGCATGGGGTAGTTGGGCACAATGGCCTGTTTCCACGTTGTGTGACTCTCCGATTATTTGGAGATGACAAGCATGGCTTGTCCTTCCGGTTTAACATAATTCACCTGCTCTCTTCTGACAAGACGAAATTCACCATGTCCACTTGACTGAATTCCGATCTGTCCTTGTAACAGACGCGGACTGTCGACCTGAAAGATTATTCCTGATCCTCTCTCCAGGGAATTTGTCCGATTTGCTCAACACTAACATTCTCACCTGGGGATTTCTCATATTACCGTGTGCTGTAATATTTGGTACTAAATCCAAAATTCCATGGCGTTGTGTTACCTCCCCTTTATGTTGCCAGTTGTAGAAGCCTGCATTCACAACTCTCCCATTCACCATCTAACTGTGCTTGACCCGTTAATTGTGATCCTATGCCCCTCATTAATCAAACCAGCGTCCACGATCTCTGCACAAGGGACACACGATGTCGCTGTGCTTACACAGCAGAGTCAAAGGGACCAAATATTCCGAGACTCACTGAGCAGAGGTGTAAAGTATATTATTCTCCGACGGATTGGTCAATCGGTGCAGAGTAAAGTTATAATTTGAAGAGATGTCAGAACAGTTGAACAAATTGCTGCGAAATAGGCAGCAGGTTATAGGAGATTGTGGGGACAGGGGACGGTGGTGGGGGACGGGGGTTTGTTGCTCGGCTCAATGCATTCGGGATATTGTCGCCAGTCACGGAGCCAGTTTGTTCGACGGTATCGAAGGGGGAAAACTTAAAACGATCATTTCACAAATCACATATTCTCCACATAGACAAATCTCAACGTCGACTAACGTTGAGGAATGAGGAATCATTGCTGCCCCCATGTGAAGGAGAACCGATCACCACTGTCTCCTCGCCAGAGAGACGGGCGACCTCAGCTGTGACGAGGTTGTGTCACTCGTGTCCATACAAATGCTCATTATTAAAAAGCATATATATACTATAATTATTCTCACGCTCCAGGGGACATGAACATTTTATATTCCATTGAGAACCGGGTCCCCACCACCATTCCACCCACCCATCGCACACCCAGCGACAAGAAGAAAGTTATTGGAAGTGATTAGAATCGTTTATTTCGGGTCACTATAAACACACTGTTTCCTGTGTAATTCACGCACAAGGCGGTGTGACAGCGCGCTGTTGTCCCGTGACTTACAATATCTAGTATTGCTGCACCCGGACAATATTGAGATGACATTGAGTAGAAAGGAACTGCAGACGCTGATTTATTTCATGTGAACGCTTGGTTGTATACGGCAGCTACTGAGTTATATAAGTCGCACACCCGGATAACTCCTGAACACATCGGTTTAATACGTATACATCTGTTCAATGTTCTACTATATTTATAACTAGACTGGCAATACTAATGTTTCAATGATATGATTAATTTCACAATGAAATTCACGGGGTATGTAACCATGGTCTTCAGCTGCTCCCGGAACATTCTCTGGGTCAGGACATAAATACACGTGTTCGTGCAGGTACTCAGACCCTGGAGCATAAACGAAATTGTCGGAAGATCACTGTCCGCGAAATACTCAGCGCCTAAAACGCGCTCAGCCACAACATATACAACCACTGTACTCCACAACGCGATGAAACTGCCAGATATGCTGAAGAGTAAAACGATGGATTTCCTCCGGCTGTGCATCTCCGGATCCTTGCCATTCTCTCCACTGTTCCGGCCCCGGAGCAAACTGCGGACTCTACCAGAGACTAGAATGTATCTGGCGGTCAGTGAATTGACCAACAAAAACAAAACGAACGGGAGACAAACAGTTACAGTAAGGTACAACAACTCAAACGAAGTCCATGAATGTGAGGTTAAGAACGACTGTGTCCAGGCACATCCTCTGGGTTTATTATCGGTAATATATACTGATTCGACTGTAAAATACCACGGTACGTTTATTAAACAGCTTAGAGCAATTACCGTTCCGATAACAACACTCGCCGTTCGCTCGGTGCAATAATTTGTTTTCAGCTTCTGACAACAAATGGCCACAAACCGATCAAACGTGAACCCCACGGTGAACCAGACAGAGATCCATGTGGCTGCGCAGGCCAGGGCCCAGTTGACGGAGCACACGGGGGTGATGGTGAAGAACGACAGCGGAAATACATTTCTACAATGGACCTTATTATGACATCAGTGATGAGGACCATGAGGTCGGCCGCTGCCATTCCCATCAGGTAGCGAGTGATGCATTTGGAGAGACCGCACTTTCCCCGGGACAGGATCACAATCGTCACCACGTTAACTGCGAAAGAAGGAACGAAGGATGTTACAGTGTGTGGCGTTCACCAAAGAATACCCTGAACTGAAAGGATTTCCGAGTGACATTTACTACTGAGTTTCAAGAATAAATCAGATTCAGATTCAGATTCAAAATTTATTGTCATTGTGCAGTGTACAGTACAGAGACAACGGAATGCAGTTAGCATCTCCCCAGAAGAGCGAACATAGAATAATGAGCAATAAATATAAATATATATATATATATATATATATATACACGTATATACAGCCGTAGTAGTGCAATCGTTCTGGAGGAAGGAGTGTCCGGGGGGGGGAGGGGGGGGGGAGGGGGTGACTGGCAATCACAGAGGTGCAGTCGCAGGAAAGAAGCTGTTCCTGGACCTGCTGATCCGGCAACTGAGAGACCTGTAGCGCCTACCTTATGGAGGGTGAACAGACTGTGTCTGGGGTGAGAGCAGTCCTTCACGATGTTGCGCGCCCTTCGCAGACAACGCATGCTTTGGACAGACTCAATGGAGGGGAGTGAGGAACCGGTGATGCGTTGGGCAGTTTTCTCCACCCTCTGCAGTGCTTTCCGGTCGGAGACAGAGCAATTGCTATACTATATTGTGATATGCAATTACAAGTCACATCAACAGTTATATAATGAAAATATACGTGAGGCACACAGCTGACGGGCTCCGTGTTGGATCCGCTCCCCTGACTCTGACTGTCCGCCGGTTCACTGATCCAATCGAGAGATCATTCCGTGTGTTCGCTGGCTGCTCTAATTGACTTCGCAATGCCGATGACAAGTGTGC
>JAWMAR010000796.1:339316-396340 GCA_036785375.1 Leucoraja ocellata | reverse complement strand
TGTACAAGCCGAGGTCTATCCAGTCTTCTTCATATGAAAGTCTTGCCCATCCCAGGAATAAGTCTGGTGGCCCCTGTCCAACCTTAGGAAACCTGAACGGAAACCTCTGGAGACTTTGCGCCCCACCCAAGGTTCCGTGCGGTTCCCGGAGTTGCACGTTGTTGCCGGAGGTTGCAGGTAGTGCAAGCAGGTAGGGAGACTGACAAAAACCTTCCGGAACCTCCGGGAACTGCACGGAAACCTTGGGTGGGGCCGCAATGTGTCCAGAGGTTTCGTTCAGGTTTGCTAAGTGGGACAGGGGCATAACAGATCAATTTGAAATCGTTCCACAACTTCCAGTCTTGCTATCGCAAAGCAATAGTCACATGCTTCTTACCCCACATTTTTCCTGCTATTGCCCACTGCCTATTCACTCTGCCGAGTAGCCGACGCACATTTATCCTGCCAAGTGGTGAACTTCCTTCACACGACACAACCAACTGCACCTTCACCCACCCCAGTCCTCCCTACATATTCACTCTGCTGTGTCCACGGGACACTCAACCTGCCCAACCTCCAACCGCCCTGTATCAATCTGTCCAGTCCCCACCTGGCTTCATCTTGCTCAGTCGCCACTGCATACTGACCCTGCCGAGTACCAACCGCACCGTCACACTTCCCCCTGTCCTGTCCCCACTGCGCCTACACCCTGCTCAGTACCTATCGCAGCTTCCTCATACACATACCTCACCCTCCTTCATATTCCCCATACTCCACAGCTCCATCGCCGTACCCATCCCCCACTGCACCTTCACCCGGCCAAGTTCCTACCAGGCCTTCACAATTTGGTTGTTTTATATGTTGTAGATGACACCAACATGGCCGATGTACACAGCGGAATAGAGATCAGCTACAGCAATGTACGGCGAAATGACTATGGTGTAACATTGAGCTGTGCGAGGTCTCATGGGACGTCGGACATGGGGGGGGGGGGGGGGGGGGGGTGATATACAATGACAAACATTACCACTATCAGCAGTGATTAACGGAGGCACATCGGGTCCAAGTCCCAGAACTCCCTGAAAGTAGCACACATGTAGATACCGTGGTACATAAGGCACGCGGCATATTTGTTCGACACTGAGTATGAGAGTCAGGGCATCGTGGAGCAGCGCTGTAGGACTTTGGACAGCATTTGGGTATTACGTGAGTTCTGGTCGACCCATTACAGGAAGGATGTGAAGGTTTTAGAAAGGGTACAAAGGTTACAAGAATTATGTCTATATTGTGGGATATTGGCTACAGGGAGCAGTTGTAGAGAATTGGATTGTATTTTTTCTGGAACGCTGAAGTTTGAGGGACGACCTGACTGAAGAATAGAAAACAGGAACCTTTTTTCCAGGATAGAAAAATTAAATACTAGAGGGAAGAGCTTTAAGAAGGGCAAAGCTTAAGGGAGATGTTAGGGGAATGTTTTATACACAAAGGCTGAGTGCCTGGAACGCGCTGCCAGGGTGGGGGTCTGTGCTTTTTTCGGGCCAGATAGGATAGTGGTATTTCAGAGACTTTTGAATACACCAATAGATTTGCAGAGAATGGAGGGATATGGGTTATGCGCAGGCAGATAGGATTTGGCTTGGAATCATGTTCGACACTGACATTCATTGTGGACCGAATGGCCTGTGTTGTGATGTACTGTTCAATGTTCTATGTTTTGTTTTTAATTATTTCCTGTCACGTCCCAACTACTACCACTGGAACAACTTTATTTAATCAAATTCATCCCAATTGGATCTTGTGCGCGCCTATTACTATTGCCCTTCCATTCTTTTTCTCCCCTTCCTTTGCCGTGGAGGCGCCCATGGTGCCATGAACGTGGCTGCTGCTGCTTTCCCCTGATGAACCATCTCCCCCAACAGTTTACAAAATGGTATATCCGTTCAGGAGGGATATGACCACAGGGGACTCCTGCACTACCTACCTACTGCTGCGCTGGATAATGGCCACCCGTTCCCATTCTGTCCGCTTTTACCTGCGATGTGACTGAAAGAATGGAGGGATAAGGGCGATGCGCTGGCAGATAGGAGTTGGTCTTGGCATCATGTTCGACACAGACATTGTGGACCGAATGGCCTGTTTTTTGCTGTACTGTTCTATGATCTATGTTTTGTTTTAAATCGTTTCCTGTCACCGCCTGACTTCTACCATTGGAAAAACTTTGTATCTAATTCTTCCCAACTGGATCCTGTGTGCGCGAACCTTCCAGGCCAGTCTACCATGCGGACCCTGTGAAAGCAATAGATCAACTACAAAAGCACATATAGACAACGTTTCTCGGGAACAAAGTCATGCTGTCTATTTATAATCAGTTTATCTTTCCAAATACCGATGAAGCGTACATCACTAATTTCCCTCAGGCAGCTTTACCACTACCGATATCAGAATGACCCGCCTGTAGTTCGCTGCATGAATTCTACATAAACGACAGGCATCACTTCAAGGTCAATATCAACGTGTTCCCTTGCTGCCCACGTTTATTTGCCACAGATGCGCAGCAAACTATCTGCAGAGTGAAATGTCAGTGGGGTGGGGACTGAGCCGGGGGAAGGTGCGGGCTGGACTGGGCGGGATGAAGGTGCTTGGGGAAGGTGCAGTGGGAATTGTTGAGAGGAGAGTGTACAGCGGAGGGACAGACAGACGTCAGGATAGATATCAGTGGGGAGTGCGCAACCACGGGTGGCTTATCGTGCGGATTTTCATTGTAATATTTTATGTCATGCTGATCAGGATATTGGCGGGGGTGACTCTCCGAGTGCCACAGCGAGTGCCGAAGCACCAGAGGCGCAGTGTGCTGACAGAAACTACATACAATTCTCAAACTGCAACCTGACTGGCGATTGACGTGGAATCGTCAAACAGAATATCACAGCTCTGGGAAAAGATGCAAACAATGTGTTTATTTGACTACCCGATTGTCCTGCCTTGTTAACCCCGGTTTCATTTGGACACACAAGCTGGTTGGCAGAATAGTTTATCAGGATACGGCATGGAGCTAGAATCGTATAAAATACATGTCCTTCGGCTCACGGAGACAGGTGTCAAATGTCAAGCCAACATTTCCACGAATCATGCAGTATTAATTCAGCGACATTATCACAAATTCACCTCAGATACTATTAGTCATCCGCCGGAATACGGGTAACTTACAGCAGCGAATTACCGACCAAACTGCACATGTTGGGTCGGGGAATTAAACCGGAGCAAATTGGGGAAACAGATGCGTTCACGAACAGACGCGGAGACATCATAAAAAGCAGTGCAAGATCGAAGCTCGTTGTTGAGCTGTGATACCACAGAGCTATCAGCTACATTATTGTAGCGACTATGGAAACATAGCATTCCGAACCAGACACTAAAGAGAGGCATAACTTGTAGAATACAAGTCGGGATTGCACACGCATGTACAAGATCCAAAATCAACAATTATGAGACAACGCACATTCTCAGTTAACGAAGGTTAAATTACGAAATTGTAACATGCCGGTATCGGTAATCTGAGGCGTGCAGAATAATCAGCTACACTCATCTAACAATGAGTGACGACGGGGACCTGAATTCCGAACCCATAATTCTGCTGTGACATACATGTTAACCCGCAACATCACATCACATTGCCTTTCCTGCAGCTCACTGCAGTGGTCAACCCCAGCCCCAGTGCCCTGCAGCACACAAACTATTCCCAAATGCACCACATGCTGCCTGTTGGCACAGAGAGCGGTTACAGAGTCGGACATCCTCACCACACACCACGTTAGCAAAACCGTCACTATTCGGATTGGCAACGGTTCAACAACCTCTCTACAGTTTGTTGGTGCCAGGGTTCTAGATCGGCGCGGTTCCTCTCACAGAGCAACGTGACGGGGAACAGAAACAGACCCGCGTTGGGCCGTTACCCGTGCCCCCGACGTCATATACAGATCTGATCTCAGGTTGGTACAAAATATAGATTAGAATTGAATTGTACTCAGTCCACCCAATAACACGGCGCCATCTCTCGACCACTGCCTGAACTGTCAATAACCCAGACACTGCGGAACTCGTGCAACGCCGCCACGTACAGAGGGAGACGCTAAAGCGGCGCCGTTCCTGAAAACGGAGGCCAGCGGACAGTCTAGAATACATTGTGGATGTTGGAAATCAGAAAATATTGCAAACAACTGTAAATACTGGAATATCCTGGGCAGCTCCCACTCGACCAGACGGACAAATTCACCCGAATTCACACCGTCCCCAGCAGTACAATCGCACACGGATTACAGAGCGACATCCAGATTGTATAATGTCACCCAGAGTGGACCAGGTTAGGAACACGTTACACAGACAATGTAGTTCAATTATCCATTCAGTGAAAACCTACCCCTGTTCCAGGCATTCGCTACATTCCAGCCTTTGGTCCTTTCCAACATCACCGCCGCTCAATTAAGCGTATTTCTTCCCCCCCCATGCTTCCCGAGAAAGCAACTTTGATTTGAAACTTTCTCTTTCTCCTTCCACAAATGCTCCCAGACATGCGGTGTCAAGTATTCCACGCCGCCGGTGAATTAAAAAGTGCTTGGAGTGAAACGGAAGCGTTTCTCTCGCAAACAGAGCAAAAACCCTGGTCTCAAAATCGGACTGGAAAATCAACGGCCGATTTTTTAGTCCCGGAAAAAGCAAGAAATTATTTGGCAACAGGATAGTTCCACTCAGTGCTGAAACAACCGAAATATCCTGGATTATCTGAACACGTATCCTGAACAATTACACTGGATTATTTCAAAATGCATTTCACAAAGCGTGGGATCATCAGTGTGTTCTCCAATGAGTCCACACAGCAGAATGTACTGTGCATTCACAATGATAATGCTGACATGGCACTGGCGGCAGATTCGCAGATCTACGGCTAGATGTTTTGGAGTCCACATAAAACAGGACCATTTTGCCTGAGTGCCGTTTGAATTAAGATAGGGGGTTACTTTAAAATCAACTCACAATGGGGCAAATACCATACCCAGAATAATACAACAAGGAAACAAGCGGGCACTACGGCACACCGCCATCAGCAACATCTCAGATATAACAGCAATGAACACGGTGCGTACATGTGTGTAACTTCTCACCGGGAACACCAATAGCGGCCAGAACTGGATAGTAAATCGACATAATTTGGACAAGTAGTGAGACTCCCATGTTCACGATGATGTGATGACTCCTCTGTTGAATCGACACAGCAGGGCTGCTGCCAAAACGGTGATGAGGTGCTCACATGATCCCTTTTTATAGCAAAGAGAAACCTCTAGCGACACCAGTCTCCTGGCCATCGACGTCAGTTGCACGCTCTGAAAAATTTGCCACGTCAGCTGCTCCCAGATTAGCACATCTGTGGGAATTACAGATTTAGAGTGACACGTTGAAAACCAGCAAGCCCAGGGAGTCGTTGGTGAGAGGGGAGGAGTACCTGCGCTGTAAGTATAAAATACACCGCGGGGCTTGTTTCCACAGAGGCCCAGGGAGCCGTTGGTGAGAGGGGAGGAGTACCTGCGCTGTAAATATAAAATACACCGCGGGGCTTGTTTCCACAGAGGCCCAGGGAGCCGTTGGTGAGAGGGGAGGAGTACCTGCGCTGTAAGTATAAAATACACCGCGGGGCTTGTTTCCACAGAGGCCCAGGGAGCCGTTGGTGAGAGGGGAGGAGTACCTGCGCTGTAAGTATAAAAGACACCGCGGGGCTTGTTTCCACAGAGGCCCAGCGAGCCGTTGGTGAGAGGGGAGGAGTACCTGCGACCAAATCGCCAACGTTCCAGAGAAGGAGTCTGGGGGAAGCCTCTGATTGGTTCAGAGGAAGCCTCTGATTGGTTTACATTTTTACATTTTTGCCTTTAGGCTAAGGATTCTGGGAGGTAAGGATTCTGGGAGGTAAGGATTCTGGGAGTTAAGGGTACAGTATTTATTAGTAAAGTTTAACGGATAAAGTTTTGTGTTTTTTAATATTTAATATAGTTAAATTGGGAGTAGGATATGTCGGTGGAGATTGGCCCCGTGGTTTGCTCAGCCTGCAACATGTGGGAAATCAGGGATATGGTCGGTGTCCCTGGTGACTATGTTTGCAGGAAGTGTGTACAGCTGCAGCTCCTGGCAGACCGCATTGAACGATTGGAGCTGCGGTTGGATTCATACTAGAGCATCCACGACGCTGAGAAAGTCGTGGACAGCACGTACAGTGAGTTGGTCACACCGCAGGTAAAAGGTAAGAGGACAGAAGGGGAACGGGTGGCCAATAGTCAGCAAAGCAGTAGGCAGGTAGTGCAGGAGTCCCCTGCGGTCATCTCCCTCCTAAACAGTTATACCATTTTGGATACTGTTGAGGGAGATTGCTCATCAGGGGAATGCAGCAGCAGCAAAGTTCATGGCACCATGGGTGGCTCTGCGGCACATGAGGGGGGGGGGGGGGGGAGAGTGGAAGGGCAATAGTAATAGGGGATTCAATTGTCAGGGGAATAGATAGGCGTTTCTGCGGCCGCAAAAGAGACTCCAGGATGGTATGTTGCCTCCCTGGTGCAAGGGTCAGGGATGTCACTGAACGGCTGCAGAACATTCTGGAGGGGGAGGGTGAACAGCCAGTTGTCGTGGTGCATATTGGCACCAACGATATAGGTAAAGAAAGGGATGAGGTCCTACAGGGTGAATTTAGGGAGCTAGGAGATAAGCTTAAAAGTAGGACCTCAAAGGTAATAATCTCTGGATTACTACCAGTACCACGGGCCAGTCAGAGCAGAAATAGGAGGATATTGCAGATGAATACGTGGCTTGAAAAATGGTGCAAGGGGGAGGGATTCAATTTTTTAGGGCATTGGAACCAGTTCTGGGGGAGGTGGGACCAGTACAAACAGGACGGTCTGCACCTGGGCTGGAATGGAACCAATGTCCTTGGGGGGTGTTTGCTACTGCTGTCGGGGAGGATTTAAACTAATGTGGCAGGGGGGTGGGTACAAGAGCAGAGGGGCAGGGGCGTGTAAAATGAAGGTAGAAGCAATAGGTAGCAAGGTGAAAAGTAAAAGTGGCAGGCAGACAAAACCAGGGCAAAAATCAAAAAGGGCCACTTTTCAACATAATTGTATAAGGGGTAAGAGCGTTGTAAAAACAAGCCTGGAGGCTTTGTGTCTCAATGCAAGGAGTATTCGTAATAAGGTGGATGAGTTGAACGTGCAGATAGCCATTAATGATTATGATATAGTTGGGATCACGGAGACATGGCTCCAGGGTGACCAAGGCTGGGAGCTGAACATCCAGGGATATTCAATATTCAGGAGGGATAGAGAGAAAGGAAAATGAGGTGGGGTAGTGTTGCTGGTTAGAGAGGAGATTAACGCAATGGAAAGGAAGGACATTAGTTTGGAGGATGTGGAATCGGTATGGGTAGAGCTGCGAAACAATAAGGGGCAGAAAACGCTGGTGGGTGTTGTGTACAGGCCACCTAACAGTAGTAGTGAAGTTGGAGATGGTATCAAACAGGAAATTAGAAATGCTTGCGACAAAGGCAAAGCAGTTATAATGGGTGACTTCAATCTACATATAGATTGGGTGAATCAAACTGGCAGGGGTGCTGAGGAAGAGGATTTCTAGGAGTGTATGCGGGATAGTTATCTAAACCAACATGTAGAGGAAACAACGAGAGAGCTGGCTATTTTAGACTGGGTATTGAGTAATGAGGAAGGGTTAGTTAGTAGTCTTGTTGTGCGTGGCCCCTTGGGCAAGAGTGACCATAATATGGTTGAGTTCTTCATTAGGATGGAGAGTGACATTGTTAATTCAGAAACAATGGTTTTGAACTTAAAGAAAGGTAACTTTGAGGGTATGAGACGTGAATTGGCCAAGATTAACTGGCAATTAATTCTAAAAGGGTTGACGGTGGATATGCAATGGAAGGCATTTAAAGACTGCATGGATGAACTACAAAAATTGTTCATCCCAGTTTGGCAAAAGAATAAATCAGGGAAGGTAGTGCATCCATGGATAACAAGGGAAATCAGGGATAGTATCAAAGCAAAGGATGATGCGTACAAACTAGCCAGAAAAAGCAGCATACCGGAGGACTGGGAGAAATTCAGAGACCAGCAGAGGAGGACGAAGGGCTTAATTAGGAAAGGAAAAAATGGATTATGAAAGAAAACTGGCAGTGAACATAAAAACTGACTGCAAAAGTTTTTATAGATATGTGAAAAGAAAGAGATTAGTTAAAACAAATGTAGGTCCCTTGCAGTCAGAAACAGGTGAGTTGATCATGGGGAACCAGGATATGGCGGACCAATTGAATAACTACTTTGGTTCCGTCTTCACTAAGGAAGACATAAATGATCTGCCGGAAATAGCAGGGGCCCGCGGGTCAAAAGAGGTGGAGGAATTGAGTGAAATCCAGGTTAGTCGGGAAGTGGTGTTGGGTAAATTGAATGGATTAAAGGCCGATAAATCCCCAGGGCCAGATAGGCTGCATCCCAGAGTACTTAAGGAAGTAGCTCCAGAAATAGTGGATGCATTAGTAATAATCTTTCAAAACTCTTTAGATTCTGGAGTAGTTCCAGAGGATTGGCGGGTAGCAAACGTAACCATACTTTTTAAGAAGGGAGGGAGAGAGAAAACGGGTAATTACAGACCAGTTAGCCTAACATCGGTAGTGGGGAAACTGCTAGAGTCAGTTATTAAAGATGGGATAGCAGCACATTTGGAAAGTGGTGAAATCATTGGACAAAGTCAGCATGGATTTACGAAAGGTAAACCATGTCTGACGAATCTTATATAATTTTTCGAGGATGTAACTAGTAGCGTGGATAGGGGAGAACCAGTGGAGGTGGTGTATCTGGACTTCCAGAAGGCTTTCGACAAGGTCCCACATAAGAGATTAGTATGCAAACTTAAAGCACATGGCATTGGGGGTTCAGTATTGATATGGATAGAGAACTGGCTGTCAAACAGGAAGCAAAGAGTAGGAGTAAACGGGTCCTTTTCACAATGGCAGGCAGTGACTAGTGGGGTACCGCAAGGCTCAGTACTGGGACCCCAGCTATTTACAATATATATTAATGATCTGGATGAGGGAATTGAATAATAATAATAATAATCTTTATTTATATAGCACTTTTCAACAAAACCAGTATTTGAACCAAAGTGCTTTACAGAGTTTGATTAAATTAATTGAACAGACCAAATGTCAATATATCCATGCAAAACAAAAAAGAGAAAAAAGAAAAAAGACACAGAACAGTACACTATAGAAATCAACAAGAAACGTCCCCCCACAGCAGAATTCACTGTGAGGGAAGGCACTAAAAATATCCAGTTCTCCCCCTCATAGTCCACCCGAGGTCGGGGCCTATATCTGGCCTCCTCAGCCAACTCGATGTTCTCAGGCCCTCTGCCGCGAAGCTGGATCATCGGCGTCGGGTGAACATTCTTCAGTGGCCTGGACTGAAGCGGCCGCTTCCTCCCTGAAGACTGCAATGTCCAAAGTTCTCAGGCCGCGCTGGCCGGACCTCTGACACTGGCGAACTCGGACACCAGGCCCCGCGGTGTTGAAATCCAGTGCCAATGCAATATCTCCAAGTTTGCGGATGACACTAAGGTGGGGGGGGGGGGGGGGGGGGGGCAGTGTTAGGTGTGAGGAGGATGCTAGGAGACTGCAAGGTGACTTGGATAGGCTGGGTGAGTGGGCAAATGTTTGGCAGATGCAGTTTAATGTGGATAAATGTGAGGTTATCCATTTTGGTGGCAAAAACGGGAAAGCAGATTATTATCTAAACGGTGGCCGATTGGGAAAGGGGGAGATGCAGCGAGACCTGGGTGTCATGGTACACCAGTCATTGAAGGTAGGCATGCAGGTGCAGCAGGCAGTAAAGAAAGCGAATGGCATGTTGGCTTTCATAGCAAGAGGATTTGAGTATAGGAGCAGGGAGGTTCTACTGCAGTTGTATAGGGTCTTGGTGAGACCACACCTGGAGTATTGCGTGCAGTTTTGGTCTCCAAATCTGAGGAATGACATTATTGCCATAGAGGGAGTGCAGAGAAGGTTCACCAGACTGATTCCTGGGATGTCAGGACTGTCTTATGAAGAAAGACTGGATAGACTTGGTTTATACTCTCTAGAATTTAGGAGATTGAGAGGGGATCTTATAGAAACTTACAAAATTCTTAAGGGGTTGGACAGGCTAGATGCAGGAAGATTGTTCCCGATGTTGGGGAAGTCCAGGACAAGGGGTCACAGCTTAAGGATAAGGGGAAAATCCTTTAAACCGAGATGAGGAGAACTTTTTTCACACAGAGAGTGGTGAATCTCTGGAACTCTCTGCCACAGAGGGTAGTTGAGGCCAGTTCATTGGCTATATTTAAGAGGGAGTTAGATGTGGCCCTTGTGGCCAAGGGGATCAGAGGGTATGGAGAGAAGGCAGGTACGGGGTACTGAGTTGGATGATCAACCATGATCATATTGAATGGCGGTGCAGGCTCGAAGGGCCGAATGGACTACTCCTGCACCTAATTTCTATGTTTCTATGTTTCTAAGCAGTCTGTGATTAACTAGTTATCACCTAGGCAATGAACACCAGGTAAAGATTACACAGTCTATGCTGAAATCGGGCAGGACTCACTGACCACCTGTTGCTTCACTTTTATGAACAGATACGTTTCTGTCTATGTCCTAGTCCTGCCACATCAGGGGCTGTGGCTTACAATGTCTGACACGGAATGGACTCATTAGATGTAGCAACTGTGAAGATGTGATAATGAGGGATAGAGTTGTAATAATGCATGGGCCATAATCATGATAGGCATTGGTAAATGCCACATCACATATTCTAACAGCGCCTGACTGCGTGAAAGGAACAGCCACCATCCATACTGGGCCTGGTCCATAGGTAACTGATTGAAAGATGTATCACTGAAATGCTTTGCTTTGCATACAACCTCGGCAGCACATGGCTCGCCACGTGTTGACGCACGAAGTCCCACCAAGGTGATTGGCCCTGCAGTGAAACTGGCGAGGAACGGACATAAATCTGAGGCGACCTCTCAGAGACCAGAACAGCTCCACACAGCGACACACAGTCATGTTACACTGTGATCCTCCCATAATCCCGCGGCTCAGTGCAACAGAACAAACATCTGTCACGCTGAAATGACCAGTAGATGCTACATCGGCGGCCTTGTAGATTCCCACATGCCACCCAGTCTCCAAGCACACCGTGTATGCGGCTTTTCCCACCACTTGAAACGTCAACTATTCAAGGGACGAGTTACGAGTAACATTGCTGTAAGTATTCAGTCCTAAATCAAGTTCACAGGAGCCATCACTGATTCCCTACCATATTGGCCTTATGGCCGCCAGGGCAATGAAAAGAAGGCGGACGAAACGAAGGACTGGGCGCTGCAAGACACGGGATGCTCTGTCTCCCACCACAGTGGCCGGCAGTCTCACCAGTCACCGAGAAGCTCCAGTTCTATAGGGCGGATCTGCGTGTCCGCGATACTGATATAGTGGCAACACGAGGGAGTCACTGATAACCAGGCTGTTCCCTGACCAATGCACCGGTCACATGATCAGATGTAATTGGCGATGCTGGCGGAGTGTCAACAGCTCAGGCCTCATACCAATCAGCACTGAGACCATTGTCCATCCTGTCACTGAGTACCAGACACACCAGGTAGATTAATGACGGGTCAACAGCTCAGGCCTCGATACCAACCTATTCTGTCCCTGTGTACCAGACACATCATATAGATCAATGACGGGCCAACAGCTCCGAACTGGACCTCCATGAAGCTTCCTGTATTAAATCCGCACATTTTATTCCACCACGATCGGCGCCCTTGATTATGGCCGGATCACGTGGATCACAACATCGTGTGGAAAGTCGCCACACCCATTAAGTGGACAATGATAAAACACCTCTGGATAATAATAAATACATTGAATGCCCGGGTATTTCCTACATCATCTGCATTGCCGATATTGGCTGAGCGAAACACGCGAGACCTCCAGACAAAGAATGGATGATGCTGCCATTCCAAACCATAAGAGACAATTTGTGGATGTTTGTCTGTTTCCTTTCCGAGGTATTTCTACCACTCACGTCAGGTCATCCATTTAGATTCACACCGAACCATGGGGAATCGGTTGAGGTCACTGGTCTTAGTAGAGCGCTGCGGATCCGAGTTGGGTGAGTCAGTCAGCGCCGAACCAGAATAGGCTCTTCCTGAGAACCTACGTGATTTACCCCCCAGAGGTACAGCAAACATTATATTCACAGCAAACCAACTCCAGGAAAAATGCCGTGAACAAAGGCAGCCTTTGTATATGGCCTTCATAGACTTGACAAAGGCTTTTCACTCGTTAGATGGCCAGGCTCTTTGGAACATACTATCAAGGTACGGTTGTCACGATAGGTACATCAGAATATTGAGGCTTCTAAATGATGGCATGTCAGTTACAGTGCTCAGCAATTCCATCAAAGATCATTATGAAAGATTATGAGGATCAGCTGGGAGGACAAACGCACCGACACCAGCATTTTGGAGGAAGCCAACATGACCAGCATCACCACCATAATAATGCAGCACCAACTTCGATGGACTGGCCGTGTCATCCGAATGTCCAACACAGGTCTCCGTAAACAAATCATGTACTCTAAATTGAAGGAAGGTCAGCGAGCACCCGGCGGGCCAAAGAAACGCGTTGAGGACAACATCAAGAACAGTCTGAAGAAATTCCATATCACATCAAGGAACTGGGAGCACATTACACTGGACAGGCGCTCCTGGGGGAAGTTCGTGCAGGAAAGAGCTGCAGTACATGAAATAAACTACGCCGTGTCGCAGAGGGAAAGCGACAGCACCATAAGGAGAGAGATAGAGAGAGAATCACCGATTACCAACCACCGACAGTATCCGCTGCCCACGTTGCACCATGGTGTGTGGATCGCGGATCGGCCTCTAAAGACACCTACACATCAACAAGTAGACGACCCTATGGAGAGGACAGCCATGGGCGTTTCGAGTGACAGACGATTATGATGACACTTGAACACTCTGTATTGTCACAAATGTCTTGTCCACCAAGAGCAGGGTAATCAGAACCTCGATCTAACCGGACCCACATCATGTACCCTGTTAACGGCAGTGAAGCTGAACCAGCCGGCAACACTGACTCAGAACTGTGGGAGCCGGCGCTCAATTTGCCGCACGTCATTTCGGCCACGTACGTTCCCGTTTCCTGCTAGAAGCCGTCCGGTTACGGCTCGGTCAAAGAACATCACGCGGCCTTCCATGAGGGGGCACAGACTGAGAAACAGCTGAACTGTTCCCTCACAGGCCTGTCCAACACACGCAGGGCACTGTGTACACACGTTCCCATGTTACTCACACAGGGCAGTGACGCTGCTGACCAAAATAAAACTATAAAAACCTCAACGTTGCACGTGACGGAAAATAACTTTTCTCCTCTGTCCTTATAGTAAAAGAGAGATGTAGAGAAATCCACAGGTTATTCTTTGTCCCATACCTTTATTATGATAAGAAAGCAAGAGACCGGCACTGTGTCTAAATGCAATGGGCAGCACTTGACGGAAACAGAAGTATAATGTGACATGTGAAATCAGAACATTGAGTATAGAAGTTGGGATGTAATGTACAAGGCATTGGTGACGCCATCTCTGGAATATTGTGTACAATTTTGATCGCCAAATTATCGCAAAGATGTCAACAAAATAGAGAAAGTACAGAGGACATTTAGTGTAATTATTTTCTGGGTTTCAGCACCTTAGTTACAGACAAAGGTTGAACAAGTTAGGTCTTTATTGTTTGGAGCGCAGAAGGTTAATGGGGGACTTGATAGATGTTTTTAAAATTATGAGAGGTGTAAACAGAGGTGACGTGAATAAGCTTTTTCCATTGAGAGTCGGGAAGATTCAAACAAGAGGATATGATTTGAGAATTAAGGGACAACAGTTTAGGAGCAACATGAGGGGGAACTTCTTTACTCAGAGAGTGGTGGCTGTGTGGAATGAGCTTCCTGTGGAAGTGGTGGAGGCAGGTTCGTTTTGATCATTTAAAAATAAATTGGATAGGTATATGGACGGGAAAGGGGTGGAGGGTTGTGGTCTGAGTGCAGGTAGATGGAACTAGGTGAGAGTGTGTGCTCGGCACGGGCTAGAAGGTCCGAGATGGCCGGTTTCCGTCCTGTAATTGTTATATGGTGAAATATGGTTATATGGTGCCATGCTGATGTAAACTACAACATCTCGGGCTGGCGTATGGTGAGATGGACCTTCGAAAAACCACAGCGGAGCATCGGAGTAGGAAATGTAGTGGCCGTCAACACGACCAAACATCACTGGAAAGCCATTGACCGTTTTACATTCGTAATGTTTAGCTCGGACCAAGGACATACCAGCGCAACCACTCCGTGTAAGCCCACTGCAATGTACAACAGCTCGGAACGTCATGGAAAGGGTATACTGTGTAGGCATCATGCCATTGCACCGTCAGTTCACAAACTGTACAAAGTCGCTTAGCAAATATGGTATCCTGGTCTTTGAAACAAGTGATCTGTCCTGTACACTGAAAACATTCTGAACACATATATGGTACACGAAGAATATTGCAGGGAAATCTGGTCAGACAATCTCAGATCAGGTGCAGCATCGGATAAATCCTAAGTAATAGGAGTAGAATTAGGCAATTCGGCCCATCAAGTCTCCTTCGCCATTCAGTCATGGCGGATCTATCTCTTCCTATGAACCCCATTCTTCTACCTTCTCCCCATGACCTCTGTCATCTAAACATCAATTATCTATCTATCTCTGCCTTAAAAATATTCACTGACGGCCTCCACAGCCTTCTATGGCAAAACATTCCACAGATTCACCACCATCTGGCGAAATAAATGTACCCTCGTCTCCTTCCTAAAAGAACATTAATTAATTATGTGGCTATGACCTCTAGTCCTAGACTCTCACACTTGTGGATACATCCTCTTCACACACACACTCTTTCCCAGCCTTGCGCCGTTCTGTTTGTTTAAAATGAGGTCTCCCCCTTATTTTTCTAAACTCCGGCGAGTACAAACACAGTGCTGACAAACGCTCAAACCTACTCATTCCTGGGATCACTGTTGAAAACCTCAACTGGACCCTGTCCAGAGCCATCCTCAGATATGGTACCATAATGTATTCATAATATTCCAAAGGCCTTAACAGCGCATTATGGAACCTCAGCATTACATCCTTGTTTTTGTGTACAAGGCCTCTTGTAATACAAATACCTGCCACATGCTGTCCACTTTCCCAACCTGTCCAAGTTCTTGTGCAGAGTCCATGCTTTCACTAAACTACCTGCCCCACCACCTATTTTCGTATTATCCGCAAAACGTGGCTCCAAAGCCTTCAATCCTTTCTTCCAAAATCATTAATATACAACGTGAAGGTTAGCAGCCGCGTCACCGTCACCTGCGGAACTCCGCTAGTCACTGGCAGCAAACGAGAAACATCCCTCTTAATTGCCATTATTTTTGTTCTGCCATCCAGCCAACCTGCTATCCAGGCTAGTAACTGCCCTTTGATACCGTGGGCTCTCATCTTGATGAGCAGCCTCACGTGTGGCACCTTATCAAAGGTCTTTGTCCGTCCTGCTATTTATTTCATCAAAGAATTCCAGCAAATACATCAAGAACGACCCCTCGTTCACTTCAGCCTATTTTACCAAGAACTGCTCAGAACTATCTCATCCTTTATAATGGACTGTTACATTCTTACCAATCACCGTGGTCAGACTGACCGGTCTATTGTTCCCACTATTCTGCTTTGCTCCCTCCTTGTGCAGTGGGGTAATATCCGCAAGTTTCCAATCATCTGGGACCACTCCAAACTCTATTGATTCGTGACATATCACTATCAATACCTCCACGATCTCTAAAGCCACGTCTTTCAGAACCGTAAGATGCAGTCTATCCGGTCCAAGTGGCTTATGCACCTTCATCCCATTCAGCTTCACAAGCACCTTCTGTGTAGTAATAGCCACTCCACTAACTTATTCCCCCCGACTCTCTTGAATTTGAGGCACGTTGCTGGTGTCGTGCACTCTGAAGATTGATCCACAAAGGATATTCAAACTCCTCTGCCATTTCTTATTCCCCATTATAATTTATCCTGCATCATTCCCCAACGATCCAACGGCTACTCTTAATTATGTCTTACTCTTTGTTTAACTGAAGAACATCTTGCTCTCTTTGTTTATATTATTGGCGAACTTCCCTTCGTATTTCATCTTTCCTCCATATATTGCCTTTTTAGTTACTTTCTGTTGTGAATTAAAAGCTTCCCAATCCTGGCTTTCCACGTATCTTTGCTATGTCATACGCCTTCTCTTTTCGTTATATACTGTCCTTGACTTCCCTTGTCAGCCACGGTCGCGGCTTTCTCCACCTGGAATCTTTGTTCTTCGTTTGAATGAAAAGATCCTGCATCTTTCGGATTATTCCCAGCAATTCCTGCCATTGCTGTTCAATCGCCCTCTCTTTCTAGTCAACATTGACCAGCTCCAAGCTCGTGCTTTTGTGTCGGTATTGCTCGGCAGCAATAACGACAAATCCGATTTCATCTTCTGGCTGTCAAATCGCTGGTTAAATCTGATCATATTGTGGATGCTGCATCCGACTGGTTTCTTTACCTTGAGTTCGCCTATGAAATCCAGTTAATTACACAACACTAAATCCAAAACTGCCTTTTACCTGGTTGACTCCACTACAAGCTGCTCAACGAATCCATCGCGGATGCAGTCTACATATTCAATTTCTTGGTGTTCAGTATCAACCTGACTGTCCCAGTGTACCTGAATATTGAAATTTTACACGACCCAGTCACTGGAGCATTGTCTTTCATACATGCCGATTGTGTCTCCTAATATAACTTGTACCCTATATCATGGCTACACTTGGGGGCCAGTAAATAACTGCAATTAGGATATTTTTACCCTTACAATTTCTCAGCTTTATCTACAATGACTCTACATCTTCTGATTCAATGTCAGCCCTCGCTAAAGACCGAATTTAATTCCTGAGCAACAGAGCTACCCCACCCCTCTGCTCACCTGTCTGTCTTTCCGGTACACCTTATAACCTTGAATATTCAGCTCGAAGCTCAGATCCTCTTGCAGCCACGTATCTGTAATTCCCACAATATCATACCTTGATTAAGCTGAGAGGAGGAGATTTAATAGGAATCTGACGGAGTAACATTTTCACACAAAGGGCGGTGGATATATGGGACAACCAGCCAGCTGGGGCTGTTAAGGCTGGGACTATCCCAACGTGTAAGAAACTGTTAGACATGTACATGGATAGGATAGGTTTGGAGGGATGCGAGCCAAACGGGGGCAGGTGTGACGAATGTAGGTGGGAAATGATGGCCATTAAGGGCACGACTGACCGAAGGACCTATTTCCACGCTGTATCACTCTATGACTCTATGACTCGCGGACTCATATTTGAAACATCAGGTGGAATCGGGGTCTCCGCAAGCATGAGAGCTTGCAGGGAGTTGTACCAGGGTGCTGCAACAGATGGTTTCTGCTGTCTGCGAGGATAGTGCTCGTGCTCTTTAACTGGAGGGTAATGAGTGTCGGCTCTGTTTGAGGTTCACAAAACGACGAGGACTGTTGTGAGATTGGATGCGTGAGAAATGTATCGCCTTAGCACAGGTGTCCATAATCGGAGGTAAGACGATTCTGTTGACGGTTATGTGGGCATTTAAGTAAGGTGTTCTGCCACCCACCCTGAGCTTCAGGTATACAATGCGTTGCCTGATTTGGTAATGCATGTCGGAACTCACAACGCTTTCAAAAAAATATTCAAATGAGCAATGAAACGCAATGATAAATAAGGTTACCATCCGAGTGATGGAAAAATGGAGGTGCAGATTGCAACATGATGGATGGTATTGACACCTTGGGCAGAATGGCCTGTTTCTGTATTTCGTTATCTGCAACCATGAATCCAATTAGCTCACGAGAATAGCATATAACCATATAACCATATAATATAACCATATAACAATTACAGCACGGACACAGGCCATCTCGACCCTTCCAGTCCGTGCCGAACACATAATCTCCCCTAGTCCCATATACCTGCGCTCAGATCATAACCCTCCATTCCCTTCCCATCCATATAACTATACAATTTATTTTTAAATGATAAAAACGAACCTGCCTCCACCACCTTCACTGGAAGGTCATTCCACACAGCTACCACTCTCTGAGTAAAGAAGTTCCCCCTCATGTTACCCCTAAACTTCAGTCCCTTAATTCTCAAGTCATGTCCCCTTGTTTGAATCGTCCCTACTCTCAGTGGGAAAAGCTTTTCCACGTCAACTCTGTCTATCCCTCTCATCATTTTAAAAACATCTATCAAGTCCCCCCTTAACCTTCTGTGCTCCGAAGAATAAAGCCCTAACTTATTCAACCTTTCTCTGTATCTTAGTTGCT
The DNA here is from genome assembly GCA_036785375.1 of Leucoraja ocellata. Lineage (NCBI taxonomy): Eukaryota > Metazoa > Chordata > Chondrichthyes > Rajiformes > Rajidae > Leucoraja > Leucoraja ocellata. The sequence goes on along the minus strand of JAWMAR010000796.1, from coordinate 377,797 downwards.
AAAACCCAGGCAACATTCTAGTAAATCTCCTCTGTACTCTCTCTATTTTGTTGACATCCTTCCTATAATTAGGCGACCAAAATTGTACACCATACTCCAGAATTGGCCTCACCAATGCCTTGTACAATTTTAACATTACATCCCAACTTCTATACTTAATACTCTGATTTATAAAGGCCAGCACACCAACAGCTTTTTTTACCACCCTATCTACATGTGATTCCACTCTCAGGGAACTGTGCACAGTTATTCCAAGATCCCTCTGTTCACCTACATTCTTCAATTCCCTACCATTTACCATGTACGTCCTATTTTGATTTGTCCTGCCAAGATGTAGCACCTCACACTTATCAGCATTAAACTCCATCTGCCATCTTTCAGTCCACTCTTCCAACTGGCATAAATCTCTCTGTAGACTTTAAAACTCTACTTCATTACTCGCAATCCCACCTGTCTTAGTATCATCTGCATACTTACTAATCCAATTTACCACACAATCATCCAGATCATTGATGTACATGACAAACAACAGTGGATCCAACACAGATCCCTGTGGCACCCCACTCGTCACTGGCCTCCAACCTGACAAACAACCATCCACCATTACTCTCTGGCAATTCCCTGTTGAATCCATCTTGCTACTCCACTATTAATACCCAACCATTGCACCTTCTTAACCAACCTTCCATGAGGAACCTTGTCAAAGACCTTACTGAAGTCCATATACACAACATCCACTGCTTTACCCTCATCAATTTCCCGAGTAACATCTTCAAAAAATTCAAGAAGATTAGTTAAACATGACCTTCCAGGCACAAATCCATGTTGACTGTTCCTAATCAGACCCTGTTTATCCAGATGCTTATATATATTATATCTAAGTATTCTTTCCATTAATTTGCCCACCACTGACGTCAAACTAACAGGTCTATAATTGCTAAGTTTACTCTTAGACCCCTTTTTAAACAATGGAACAACATGCGCAGTATGCCAATCCTCCGGCACTATTCCCGTTTCTAATGACATTTGAAATATTTCTGCCATAGCCCCTGCTATTTCTACACTAACTTCCCTCAATGTCCTAGGGGATACCCTGTCCGGACCTGGAGACTTATCCACTTTTATATTTCTCAAAAGTGTCAGTACTTCCTCTTCTTTGATCCTCATAGTTTCCATTGCTACTCTACTTGTTTCCCTTACCTCACATAATTCAATATCCTTCTCATTGGTGAATACCTAAGAAAAGAAATTGTTCAATATCTCCCCCATCTCTTTTGGCTCTGCAGATAGTTGGCCACTCTGACTCTCTAATGGACCAATTTTATCCCTCGCTATCATTTTGCTATTAATATAGCGGTAGAAACCCTTCGGATTTACTTTTACCTTACTTGCCAAAGCAACGTCATATCTTCTTTTAGCTTTTCTAATTACTTTCTTAAGATTCTTTTTTACATTATTTATACTCCTCAAGCACCTCATTTACTCCATGCTGCCTATAACTATTGTAGATCTCCCTCTTTTTACGAACCAAGTGTCCAATTTCCCTTGAAAACCATGGCTGTTTACAATTTTTACGATTTCCTTTCTTTTTTTTCTTTTTTTTGTCATAATTTTTTTATTGGAGATAGGTACATAATCTATTACATCATTACTGTCTTACATTTTTAAATTGATAATCTTGTCAGTTATTATTACATTGTCTCCAATACTTTTTGCATTTTTCTTCGTTATTTTTTATAACTAGATAGAGCTAAAGGGATAGTTGAAATAGAGAGAGAGAAGAAGGAAAAGGAAAGCTAAAATAAAAAAAAAGGAAGAGGAGTGAAAGAGGTAATTGAAGAAGAATGGAAAAATTTGTTAGAGTTTAAAAACATCATTCGAGATATGTTCGTACATTTCGGAGTATAGCATTTCATCCAATCTTTAGTCCGAGTGCTAGTCAGGTTCCTGTGCTGAACTATTCTGACCCTTTAAGTAATCAATAAAAGGAGACCATATTCCAACGAATAATTCCTGTTTGTCCAACAGGGAAAATCTGATTCTTTCCACGTTTAAGGTCTCCGTCATTTCTATAATCCACATTTTGATTGTGGGGGCCGTAGGGCCTTTCCAAAATTTTAGGATTAATTTTTTTCCTGTTATTAAACTGTAATCAATAAAGTTTCTTTGTGTTATTCTAAGTGTTTGATTTAATTCTAATATTCCGAGTATTATTAATTTTGAATTTGGTTCCAGTTGTTTGTTGGTTACTTTGGATATTATACTAAAAATATTTACCCAAATTTTTTTTATTTTTGTACAGTTTGTAAACATGTGCGATAACGTAGCTTCTAAATGTTGACATTTATCACATATAGGTGAGATATGTTGAAAAAATTTATGTAATTTTGTTTTGGCGTAATGTAACCTATGTATTACTTTAAATTGTATTAGAGAATGTCTTGCGTTTAGTGAACACTGATGTATGTGTTGTAAACTTTCTTCCCAAGTGTCTTTCGTTATTACCTGATTTAATTCTTTTTCCCATGCTTGTCTGTGTAAGTCCGTCAAAGGAATGTCACTGTCTAATAAGATATTATATATATAAGATATTATTTTTTCTGTATTAGGATGCTTATTCCAACATTCATCAAGAATCTCTGGGTTTCTATTTCGAAAATTTTTAGAATTCGATTTAACATAATCTCTAAGTTGAAGATATCTGAAATAATCATTTCCTCGAAGTCCATAAATCTGTTGCAACTCCTGAAATGTCAAAAAAGAGATTTGTAAAGGTGTCCCATATTTTTAATTCCACAATTATTCCATTGTGTAAAACCCCCGTCTAAACATGAAGGCTTAAACAATGAATTATTCACAATTGGAAGAAAAAGAGATAAGTTATCTAATTTTAATGTATTTTTTAATTGTTTCCAGACTCTTATAGCACTAAATATTATAGGGTTTTCCCTGTAAATTTTCTTGTTTAATTTAGGCGTAGCAAATAATATCGAACCAATGTCATAAGGCATACAATCTTCCTTTTCCATTTTTAACCAGTCTGGTTGCTGGTCTATTTCTCCCAACCAGAAATTCATATTTTTAATATTAACTGCCCAGAAATAAAACAAAAAGTTAGGTAAAACCAAGCCTCCATTACTTTTTGATTTACACAGGTGTCTTTTGCTTATCCTATGATTCTTATAATCCCAGATAAAATCATTAACAATAGAGTCCAATTTTTTAAAGAAGTTTTTTGCCAGGTATATCGGAATCGTCTGAAAAAGGTATAATATTTGCGGTAAAAAAAATCATTTTTATGGCATTAATTTTGCCAACCATTGAAATAGGTAATGTTTTCCAGTATTGGATATTCTTATGTAATTTATTCAATAATGGGGGGAAATTTGCTTTAAATAATGATGTATATATCTTAGTTACATAGATACCTAGATATTTAAATTTTTCATTTACTACTTTAAATGGGAATTGTTGTATTATCTGTTTGTTATGTTCCCTTATTGGCATAATTTCACTTTTATTCCAATTTATTCTGTATCCTGAAAGTGCACCGAATTGGTTTATTAGTTTTAATAGATTTGGGATACTAATTTCTGGTTTTGTGATGTAAATTAATACGTCATCTGCGTATAGAGAAATTTTATTCACTGTGTCTTTAGTGTTATACCCATATATTTACGGATGCCCCCTAATTCTTTCTGCAAGTGGCTCAATAGCAAGTGCAAATAGTAATGGAGATAACGGGCATCCTTGTCTACAACCTCTAGATAGACTAAATTTAGATGACAGTCTTTGGTTGGTAAGTATTCTAGCCGTAGGATTTGTGTATAGCAGTTTTATCCATGTGCAAAATTTCTCCCCTAGCTGCATCTTTTCCATCACCGAAAATAAATAAGGCCATTCGACCTGATCAAATGCTTTTTCAGCATCAAGTGAGATTATTGCTAAATCTTCATTAATAATTCTCTTGGTATATATAATATTAAATAATCTTCTTATATTATAATATGAATACCGCTTCTGAATAAAGCCTGTTTGGTCAGGGTGTATTAATTTATTCATCACTGTACTTAATCTGCGTGCTAGTATTTTAGTTAGTATTTTCTGGTCTGTATTCAGAAGTGCAATTGCTATGTATGATCCCGGATCTTCCGGATCTTTATCTGCTTTAGGAATAAGCGTTATTATAGATTCATTTAAGGTGTCTGGAAGTTTCTGTTGGGTGTAGATATAATCATATAGTCTTTGCAAGCGTGGGCACAGCAAATCATGATTTTTTTTGTAAAATTCGGAACCTAGACCATCTGGCCCTACTGCCTTACCATTTTTTAGAGAGCCAATAGACTCCTCAATATCCTTTATCGTAATTTCCCTTTCTAATAATTCTCTATCGTTTGGATCTAAACCTTTTAAATTACATTTTATTAAAAAATCTGCTATTCCTTCTGATTGTGCTACAGTTTTAGTTGAATAAAGGTTATGATAGTATTGTAGAAATCTATCATTTATATCCTTGGGCATTTTTATTAATTCTCCTGTCTCTGTTCTAATTTTATGAATTATTTTTTCCCCTTCCATTTTTCGCAGCTGGCGTGCTAATAGTTTTTGTGGTTTGTCTCCAAATTCAAACTGTAATTGTTTGGTTTTTTGATAAAGTTTTATTACTTGTTCTGAGCACATTTTATTTAATTTATATTTCAGTACAGCAATTTTATTATGTTTTAACGTAGATGGCGTTCTCGCATTTTCTATATCTAGTTGCTTAATTTCACTTTCCAGTGCTTGTTGTTTAATCCTGTTTTCTTTATTATAAAATGCTTGGGCAGAGATTAATGTTCCTCGAACATACGCTTTAAACGTCTCCCACATAAGAGAAGCAGGTGTGTCAGGGTTGTCATTTACCTCAAAAAATATTTGGATTTGTTTAATAATATATTCCTGGCATGATCTTTCGTTCAAGATTTGTGGGTTAAGTCTCCAATATGTTTGTTTCTCGGACATTCCATTTAATTTAATCATGAATGTTACCGGTGCGTGATCTGAGATTATGATGTTATGGTATTTTGAATTATAAGTAAATGGAATACACGTAGAGTCAACTAAAAAGTAATCTATTCTTGAGTATGTTTTGTGTACTGGTGAATAAAATGAATATTCCCGTCCGGTTGGGTTTTCTATTCTCCAGATATCCTTAATATTAGTGGTATTAATAAATGAATTTAAAAATACACTTGAATTGGATGTTGCTTTTTTTTGCCTTGATGATCTATCTAAGTATGGGTCTAATGTACAATTGAAGTCTCCTCCAATTATTAATTTGTATTGTGCAAATTCAGGAATTTTATTAAATGTTTTGTTAAAAAAAGTGGGGTTATCGAAGTTAGGCCCATAAACATTTAGAAGGATCACTTTTTCTCCATTTAACTCTCCAACCACTATAATATATCTGCCATCAATATCCACTATTATTGAATAGGTCGCAAAAGGTATTCCTTTACGAATTACTATTGCAAGACCTCTTGACCTGTGGGAAAAAGAGGAATGATATTATTCAGCGATCCACTTAGCTTTAAGTCTGTGTTGAGATTCCTTTTTAAGATGTGTCTCTTGAAGAAATATTATATCTGTTTTGATTAGATTTAGGTGTGCCAAAACTTTACTTCTCTTAATTGGTTCATTGATTCCCTTGACATTCCAACTACAAAATGTTATTCCCTGACCCCTTCTTGTCATGTTAGCATCTTGCATATTGCTTCTGAGGTGGTCTATAACCGGGCAGAAGGAACAACACATAGAACCTGACCCTGCTCCCAAACCTCAGATAGATGAATTTAAATTCGAATACATCATTCTTCCGATCATATCTCCTTGCCTTGGTCTTATTTTTCCATTCAAACCTTGAGTTAGAGAAATATTTAAAGAAAGAAAAGTGATAGGGTTGGTTAGTGTAGGGTGAAGAAAAAAGAACTACATCTACAATTAGTGTAGTTAGTGATAGCCACACTAACGTGGCTAGAATTCTAAAGACTTCCGTAGCCTTTGTAAAACGAAAAAATTCCCAGCTCCGTGCCCGAGGAAGAGGAAAGAAAAAAAAAAGAAATTATATTTAACATTCAATCAACTTCTTTGGGAGTATCAAACTTATTTACCTAGTCATACTTATACCCACACAATATATATGCATCTACATACGTACACGCATATATATATATATATATATATATATATATATATATATATATATATATATATATATATATATATATATATATATATATGTATACATACCCACATGCATACTAGTATCAACACGTAACCCTGCAGAAAGGTTCAAGACAGCAAAATGATTTTAAATGGAAAAATAGAGCGAAAAAAAGAAAAGGAAACCCGTCAATCTTAATTATGATATTGGTTAATTTACCTCTTACATATCTTTCTATATACTATAGTATGTAATTCCTTTCTTCATTTATCAAAGACTATTAATTATTGATCATTGTTATCCATCTTATACCGTATTAACTTTTTATAAGAATTGATAATGTTAATAATTTTAGTGGAAATAAGGATATTTAATAAGTATTAGTTGTTACCTATATAGTTAGATATGAATTTACATATAATAGTAATGATTAGTAAACAAAAAAAGCCAAAACAAAAAAGAGAAAAAAGAGGGAAAAACCTTCAAAAGATCACAGTTTTTATCCAATGTCCTCCATCATTTTCGGTTTCCAAGTGTCTTTAAAGCTCTTGAACGAATTTTAAAGGTCCTTTTAGATCTGACGGTCATCTTAGTCCATGGCTCCTAAGGAGTGATGTAGATTCTTCAGTCTGTGGGCACGTTACCGACTTCCTTGGCGTATTCGAGTGCTTTTTCGTGGTCTGTAAAAAATAACTCATTGTAGTTGTAGGTGACTCTTAGCCTTGCGGGATAGAGCAGGCTGTATCTCAAATCCGATACACTCTTCAATATTCTTTTGGTCTCATTGAACAGCATTCTTTTCTTGAAGACCTCTGTCGAGTAATCTCGGTAAATGCTAAATCTCACGCCTTCAAAAAGAAGTTGACCGCTCCGAACACTTTTCTTCATTATCTCATCAAATTCATGATCCTGTAGGACTTTTACAATAATTTGTCTTGGATGGGTCGCATCATCTTGTGTACGACGTCGCTGCGCTCTATGGGCTCGGCCGAGTAGAGGTTTGTGATCCAATTTTAAGACTTTATGTAGTAGGTCTACCACGAAATCCCGAGTGCCCATTTCCCTCTCGCTTCCTTCTTTCACCCCTACAATTCTTAGATTCTTACGTCTTTGACGCCCCTCCAGATCAATACATTTATCATTTAATTTGCTCACCATGTTTGAGAGGCGTTGGTTTTCAGTAAGGAGCTGACTTACTGTTTCCGCACTTGTCGTCGCCCATTTCTCAAGCTCGGTTATCGCTATTCTGTGTTGATCAAGTTCGTGGCGAATGGGGTCCACCTCTGTTTTAACATTCGTTTCCACCGAAACGAGTCTGGCTTCCAGCACTTCCATCTGGTCTTTGACCTCTTCCTCCCTCGTCCTCTTCCAGATTTCAAGCATTTGTTGAACTGTGGCGTGCATTTCTGCTTTAAAATCTACCTTGAAGGTGTCTAGTGCCTTTTTAAAATTCTCTCCAAAAGTCTTCATTTCAGCAGCCAGAAAGATTTTAAGATCATCCATTTCCGATTTTTTCCCTTTAATTTTCTTTGGAAGATCTTCCTGGGCCATCGCTGTAACTGAGGCCGAGGCTTCTGTAGGGCCTTCCTCTTCCATCTGGGGTCTTCCTTTACCCGATTTTTTATGTGCTCCACGGGGGGGGGGGGGGGGGGGGGGGTGTTTTAGCGACATACCTTAAAGTCGCAGGCCTGATGACGTCACGCAGGCTGCCGTTTCAGATTACGATCGCTGCAGGTAGGTCCCAATTTTCTCCCGTTTTTTGCTTCCTCGGTACGGAGCTGGTTGGCGCTGGACTTAAGTCTCCATAGCGCCACCGGAAGTCTTTCACGATTTCCTTTCAACCGAACAGGGACATAAATATTCTGTACTCTTAAAATTTCACCTTTAAATGTACTCCATTTCTCTTCCACATCTTTCCCATAAAACAATCTGTCCCAATTTACTCTTTTTAAATCCTTTCGCATCTCCTCAAAGTTAGCCTCTCTCCAATCAAAAATCTCAACCCCAGGTCCAGTTTTGTCCCTCTCCATAATTATATCAGCAAACCCAACCTAATATATTTGTTAATCTGTGACATATATCAGAGCAACTGTGGTGTTTTGAGTCGCCAAGAGCTACTGTTAGATCTTGAATTCCATTCATGATTTCTGCTGAGATAAATGTCTTCCATAGAGGAAAACCCTCCCACATAAGAGATCAGTATACAAACTTAATGCACACGGCATTGGGGGTTCAGTATTGATGTGGATAGAGAACTGGCTGGCAAACAGAAAGCAAAGAGTAGGAGTAAACGGGTCATTTTCACAATGGCAGGCATTCACTAGTGGGGTACCGCAAGGCTCAGTGCTGGGACGCCAGCTATTTACAATATATATTAATGATCTGGATGAGGGAATTGAAGGCAATATCTCAAAGTTTGCGGATGACACTAAGCTGGGGGGCAGTGTTAGCTGTGAGGAGGATGCTAGGAGACTGCAAGGTGACTTGGATAGGCTGGGTGAGTGGGTAAATGTTTGGCAGATGCAGTATAATGTGGATAAATGTGAGGTTATCCATTTTGGTGGCAAAAAAGGGAAAGCAGACTATTATCTAATTGGTGGCCGATTGGGAAAAGGGGAGATGCAGCGAGACCTGGGTTTCATGGTACACCAGTCATTGAAGGTATGCATGCAGGTACAGCAGGCAGTAAAGAAAGCGAATGGTATGTTAGCTATCAAAGCAAAGGATTTGAGTACATGAGCAAGGAAGTTCTACTGCAGTTGTACAGGGTTTGGTGAGACCACACCTGGAGTATTGCGTACAGTTTTGGTCTCCAAATCTGAGGAAGGACATTATTGCCATAGAGGGAGTGCAGAGACGGTACACCAGACTGATTCCTGGGATGTCAGGAGTGTCTTATGAAGAAAGACTGGATAGACTTGTTTTATACTCTCTAGAATTTAGGAGATTGAGAGGGGATCTTATAGAAACTTACAAAATTCTTAAGGGGTTGGACAGGCTAGATGCAGGAAGATTGTTCCCGATGTTAGGGAAGTCCAGGACAAGGGGTCACAGTTTAAGGGTAAGGTTGAAATCCTTTAAAACCGAGATGAGAAGAACTTTTTTCACACAGAGAGTGGTGAATCTCTGGAAATCTCTGCCACAGAGGGTAGTTGAGGCCAGTTAATTGGCTATATTTGAGAGGGAGTTAGATGTGGCCCTTGTGGCTAAGGGGATCAGAGGGTATGGAGAGAAGGCAGGTACGGGATACTGAGTTGGGTGATCAGCCATGATCATATTGAATGGCGGTGCAGGCTCGAAGGGCCGAATGGCCTACTCCTGCACCTAATTTCTAAGTTTCTATGCGAGGTTTCCGGGAGGCAGCCCCGGTTCTGTCGTCAATGTATCGGAAACATATTTGGGAGATGGTACCAGTGTACGTGTGGAACAAGTACTCTTCGACGTCAAGGACAAAAAAGGCAGACATACCTGGGGCCCATCCGAGCGCACATGGCTACACCTTTAACTTGAAGAAAATGAATGGAGTCTCAAGATAATTTGTTGAAGGCGAGGACGTTTGCCAGGCAGGGAGGAATGTTAGTAGGGTGAAATCAATTTGCTCCTTATTCGAAGAAGAACCGGAAGGCATTGCCACCTTCCTCGTGGAGATAAACACAAAATGCTGGAGAAACTGAGCGGGCAGGCAGCATCTCTGAAAGATTCTGCCTGTCACCCCGAGTTTCTCCAGCATTTGTCTCTATCTTCGATATAAACCAGCATCTGCGGTTCATTCCTACAGCTTCCTCTTTGAGGATGTAGGTGTACGGTGACCGGACGTCCGTGGCAAAGAAAATCTTGAAATTGAAGGATTACTAAAGAGTCGCTTTTTTAAAAAGATTTATTTATTTATTTTGTCCACATCGTTTTTCGAGCTTTAACAAAGGTAGAAATAAAAGAAGTAAGGAAAGTGAGCAAGAATCGTGAAGGTGCATGAAAGTGTTGGGAGAAGAAAGCCCCTTGGGGAAGAAGTTAGAGAAGGAAGTAAAGAAAGGAAATAAGACCCTAGAAAGAAAAGGAAAAAAGGAAAACAATCACTCTATTATAACACAAAACTCCGCAAAAAAGGATATACCAACCGTGTTTTTTTATTTATTTATTTTTTACCCCCCGTTACCAGATCCTGGTACCATTTATATTTTAAATTACTATTGCACCTTATGCTTGTAATAGTTCCGTAAATGCAGAACACGTCTTTTGGAAGTGGTCTGCTTTGCCTGCTAGGAGGAGTCTCATCTCTTCCAGGTGTAGTGTTTCGAACATGTTTGAAATCCACATTTTTATTGTTGGTATTGGAGCATTTTTTCCAAAATTTGAGTATAAGCTTTTTTTCCAATTATTAGCCCGTAATTAAGTAAGTTCTTTTGAAACACATTTAATTCGCGGTTACCTTCCGATATTACAAAAATGACCCATACTGCTTTTGGTACAAGTTTTATTTTAAATAAATTTGTGAAGATTTCAAATATTTCGTTCCAGATTTTTGAATTTTTATACAGAAAACAAAAGGGTGCGCTATAGTAGCTTCTTGTGACTGACATTTATCACAAATGGGTGAGATATTGGGGAAACATTCATTTATTTCAGTTTTTGAATAATACAGTCTATGCAATGTTTTATATTGAATTAGAGTATGTCGTACGTTGATCGAGCATGTATGCACATATAGTAAGTGTTTATCCCAGCTCTCTTTTGAATTTTTTATAGCTAGTTCTTGTTCCCAGACTCTTCTAATACCATCGGTTGTAGGTATTTCTATATATAAAATAATGTTGTACAAGTATGATATTATATTTGCTGTTTCAGCCTTTGTCTTCATGGTTTCATCCAATAAGTCTTGGGGCATGTTATGATAGTCTTTGTGTATTTTTTCAGATAGTCACGGATTTGAAGATATTTAAAATATTGATTATTTTTCAAATTATATTTCAGTTGTAATTATTTTGAATGATAATAATGTTCCTAATTCATACAAGTCTCCAAGCGTTTTGAATCCCATTCTTTCCCATTGTGTAAACGATTTCTCTATAATTGAGGGTTTAAACGACGGGTTATTGACTAGTGGCATTAAAAGAGATAGATTTTTTAAATTTTAGATTCTGTTTTATTTGTTTCCAAGTTCTAATTGTGCTATGCATCAGTGGATTTGTATTATAATTTTTGTTAATCAGATTCAGTGGTGAGAGGAGAGTCGCTCCTGTATTACACAGAGAGCAGTCCTCTCTCTCCATTACAATCCAGTCCACCTGCTGGGCAGAATTGTCCAGCAGGTGAATCATATTTTTAATATTTACTGCCCGATTATAGTACATAAAGTTAGGGAGCGCAAGACCACCCATCTCTTTTGATTTACTAAGGTGTGCTCTTTGTATTCTGTGGGATTTGTAATCCCATATAAAATTTGTAATGTCTGAGTAGTTTTTTGAAAAACTTTTTTTAGAAGATATATTGGAATTGATTGAAATAAATATAGGATGTGTGGTAATAAGGTCATTTTCATAGCATTTATTCGACCTATTAAAGACATCGGGAGCCTTTTCCAGAATTTAATTAGATTATTTAGTTTCTTAAGTATGGGGCTATAATTGGCGTTAAACATAGCGTGATAGTTTCTAGTGATTTCAATTCCTAAATATTTATATTATTCTGTGGCTATTTTAAAGGGGAATTTCAAGACGTGTTGAGTCTTTCGGTTTTATCGACATAATTTCATTTTTGTTCCAGTTTATTCTGTATCCAGAGAAAGATCCACAGTCCTCAATTAGATTTAATGTGTTTGGTCTACTGATTTGGGGGTTTTCTGATATACAGTAATACATCGTCTGCATATAAGGATATTTTGTTATTTGAATATTTTGTACTATAACCGTAAATATCCGGGTGTGTTCTAATTTTTTCAGCTAAATGTTCAATTACCAGAGCAAATAACAGCGGTGATAATGAACATCCTTGCCTATTGCCCCTTGTTAATTGGAATTTCGTAGATAGCATATTATTAGTTAATATTCTAGCCGTGGGTTTGTTATATAATAATTTTATCCATACGATGAAGTTCTCTCCCATTTGACATTTTTAATCATATAATCCCATTCTACTTGATCAAACGCTTTTTCTACGTCCAATGAAATGATAGATAACTCTTGTTCTTCAGGTTTGTGAGAGTGCATTATGTTAAGCAGACGTCTCAGGTAATTAAATGAATGTCTCTTAGGATCCTAAATCCCGTTTGATCCTCACTTATTAATTTACTAACATATTGACTTAGTCTTCTAGCTAGTGTTTTCGCTAATATTTTTTTGGTCCGTATTTAACAAAGCAATAGCTCTAAATGAGCCTGGTTCTTCTATATCTTTGTCTTTTTTAAGTATTAATGCGATCGTTGATTCTGCTAGTGTTTCAGGTAAGATTTGTTCTTTAAAAGCGTATGTATACATTTACTGTAGACGTGGTGTAACTATGTCGTAAAAACATTTATAAAATTCATTACTGAATCCGTCTGATCCTGGTGTTTTTCCATTCTTAAGTGTGTTTATTATGTCTTCTATTTCCTTAGATGTAATTTGTGCTCCCAGTTCCTCTTGTTCCTTCTGTTCTAGTTTTGGAAAGTTACAATTGTCCAGAAATTATTGGCTATTAGCGTTTTCGATGTGTATAAATTCTTCTAACATTGAGCAAATCTTTTATTGATATCACTAGGTAGTGTTAATAATCCCCCTCTATCTGCTTTAATCTTTCAAATTGAATGATCTTTCCCGGTATTTCAGTTGGCGTGCCAAATGTTTATGGGGTTTATCCCCAAATTCCAAATGTTCTTGTTTTTTAATTTGGAATAGTCTTATAACATTCTCTGACAATAATTTATTTATCTTAAATTTCAGTATTAAAATGTTATTATGTATTGTATTGTATTGTATTTACTTAGAGATAATGTATATATAAGCATCTGGATAAACAGGGTCTGATTAGGAACTGTCAACATGGATTTGTGCCTGGAAGGTCATGTTTAACTAATCTTCTTGAATTTTTTTGAAGATGTTACTCGGGAAATTGATGAGGGTAAAGCAGTGGATGTTGTGTATATGGACTTCAGTAAGGCCTTTGACAAGGTTCCTCATGGAAGGTTGGTTAAGAAGGTTCAATGGTTGGGTATTAATGGTGGAGTAGCAAGATGGATTCAACAGTGGCTGAATGGGAGATGCCAGAGAGTAATGGTGGATGGTTGTTTGTCAGGTTGGAGGCCAGTGACGAGTGGGATGCCACAGGGATCTGTGTTGGGTCCACTGTTGTTTGTCATGTACATCAATGATCTGGATGATGGTGTGGTAAATTGGATTAGTAAGTATGCAGATGCTACTAAGATAGGTGGGGTTGCGGGTAATGAAGTAGAGTTTCAAAGTCTACAGAGAGATTTATGCCAGTTGGAAGAGTGGGCTGAAAGATGGCAGATGGAGTTTAATGCTGATAAGTGTGAGGTGCTATATCTTGACAGGACAGATCAAAATAGGGCGTACATGGTACATGGTAGGGAATTGAAGAATATAGGTGAACAGAGGGATCTGGGAATAACTGTGCACAGTTCCCTGAAAGCGGAATCTCATGTAGATAGGGTGGTAAAGAAAGCTTTTGGTGTGCTGGCCTTTATAAATCGGAGCATTGAGTATAGAAGTTGGGATGTAATGTTAAAATTGTACAAGGCATTGGTGAGGCCAATTCTGGAGTATGGTGTACACTTTTGGTCGCCTAATTATAGGAAGGATGTCAACAAAATAGAGAGAGTACAGAGGAGATTTACTAGAATGTTGCCTGGGTTTCAGCAACTAAGATACAGAGAAAGGCTGAACAAGTTAGGGCTTTATTCTTTGGAGCGCAGAAGGTTAAGGGGGGACTTGATAGAGGTTTTTAAAATGATGAGAGGGATAGACAGAGTTGACGTGGAAAAGCTTTTCCCACTAAGAGGGAAAGTAGGGAAGATTCAAACAAGGGGACATGACTTGAGAATTAAGGGACTGAAGTTTAGGGGTAACATGAGGGGGAACATCTTTACTCAGAGAGTGGTAGCTGTGTGGAATGAGCTTCCAGTGAAGGTGGTGGAGGCAGGTTCGTTTTTATCATTTAAAAATAAATTGGATAGTTATATGGATGGGAAGGGAATGGAGGGTTATGGTCTGAGCGCAGGTATATGGGACTAGGGGAGATTATGTGTTCGGCACGGACTAGAAGGGTCGAGATGGCCTGTTTCCGTGCTGTAATTGTTATATGGTTATATGGTTATATGGTATTTTAATAACCACACAGCCAGGCTGGTGGCATTTTGGGTTGTCAGCAGCGATACAATAATAAAGAACACACAACCACAATAAAAAATGTAAAAATGACTGCAGGGCCGGCGGTCGAAGCTCCCCTCCAGGGGTGTTGGTAAGTCCATGCCGGCTCCGCGGTAGAAGTTGGCCGCGGGCCGGCAGTGATGGCTTCTTCTTCCCCCGGGTCTCCCACGAGGGATCCCGGGCTCTAGACTTCGCACAAGCTGGAGCTCTGCAGACCGCGACTTCAGGTTACGACTTCAGGCTGTGTTTAAGAGGGAACTGCAGATGCTGGAGAATCGAAGGTTACACAGAAAAGCTGGAGAAACTCAGCGGGTGCAGCAGCATCTATGGAGCGAAGGAAATAGGCAACGTTTCGGGCCGAAACCCTTCTTCAGACTGATCGGGGGTGGGGGTGGGTGGGGACAAGAAAGGGAAAAGGAGGAGTAGCCAGAAGGCTGGAGGGTGGGAGGAGACTGCAGGGGAGCTGAGGAAGGGGAGGAGACAGCAAGGACTAACAGAATTGGGAGAAATCGATGTTCATGCCCCCGGGGATACTCCTCCTTTTCCCTTTCTTGTCCCCACCCACCCCCACCCCCGATCAGTCTGAAGAAGGGTTTCGGCCCGAAACGTTGCCCATTTCCTTCGCTCCATAGATGCTGCTGCACCCGCTGAGTTTCTCCAGCTTTTCTGTGTAACCTACGACTTCAGGCTGCCGGTTGCCCCGGGCCAGCGTAACGGAGCGCTTCCCTCCAGCGAGGGCTCACCCGCTCCACGCCGAGAGTCCACGCTGCGCCCGCCGCTGAAGCCCCGGGCGCGCCTCCGGAAAAGGCCGCGCCGATCCTTGCTGTTAGGCCACGGGAGAGGCGACCTGGAAAAAAAAATCACCTCGCCATGGAGGAGGCTACCGAAGCGGTTCCCCCCTTACCCCACCCACCCTCCCCCCCCCCGACCACTCCCCACACAAAACACACCGAGAAACACAAAATACATACTTTAAAACATACTAAAAAATTAAGAAAAAGTTGAAAAAAAAACTGACGCGCTGCTGGCATGGCTGCTGCCAGAGCAGCGACCCCCTTATGTTTATCCGTAGTTGGATGTTTAGCATTATCTCTATCTTGTTTTCTGATTTCTTCTTCTAATTGTCTTTGTTCGTTCTTATTATTTTTGTTTTGAAAAGCTTGCGTAGGGGCACCGTGAGGGAGGGGGAGAACAATGGACATTGGGGACCCGTCGTGGGGGGAACCGTTGTGGGGGAGAGGGGAGAACAAAGGAGGAGCAATTTAATTTGTAATTTTGTCAGCGCCGTAGGTGTCCGCTATTTTACTTGGTGTATGCAAGCAAAGAGTTTCACTGAGCCTTGTTACACGTGACAACACATATTCCATTCTATCCCATTCCATATTGTCATTTGTCATCTGGACATGGTCGTTATCTCCGTCCTTGCACTCTTCTCTTTGACATTACCGCTAGAGTTTTTCCTGCTGCAAAAACTAGAGGCAAAATGAGAAGAGGCATCTTGCTGCAAATATGAATCTGTCTGATAAAAGCTAAAGGATTTACAAAATCTGCGGGAAGAGGTTAGTTGCCGTATCAGAGTCAAGGAACGTGCGTTCACGTCACGGCCCTGTTTTCAGCAATCTTTCCACCACCACGCACGAGAAGCACAAGACAGACACCATTGTATACATATGGCAAGAAATGTGTTCAGCTCTGGCTGAACTACTTCTAATCGTGTGTATGGAGTCGATAATAAGAAGTTTCAGCGTGCTTATTGTGGGGGCAGGACATTTGAGTGAAACAAGCGTCCGACAGCCTTGGCTGGAGATTGTTTGAATCAAATCAAAGGGAAGGAAGACTAGCAGAGCGCTCTATTGGGAGCGGCCGAGTTCAGGGAAGTGTCGTTTGGACGAAAAGTGCGTCTTGAGGCTTTGACTCAAGAGGCTTCGCTGAGAAGGGATGAGGAGAGCGGAGCGGACCTGCAGGACCCAGAGCAACAGCAAATGGGAAACTGCGTGAAGGATTGTGAGACGTAAAGGAGACATGCAGGATCACGCGATGTGCTGCGGCTGCATTATGTGGGAGCTGGTGGACCCCTTGGTCAATCCTGGTGACCACATGTGCAGCAAATGCTGGTTGAGTTGAGAACTAATACTGAAGGTGGACGTCCTGGAGTCTGGGCTACAAACGCTGAGGCACATCAAGGATGGGGATAATTATCTGGACACAGTGTTTCTGGAGGTAGTTACACCTGCCAGAGTAACTGCTTACAACGTGGTCCATGGTGACGTTGGGGGTGTGACTGATAGTGAGGCAGGCAGGGGAACAGAGGTGTGGACTGAATGGAGGACTGCAGGAAGGATGAGCAACCTGCCCAGGCCACAATGGTTCAGGGAGGCATCCGACAGGGATCAAGAGTTCTTAGGGCTAGCGGCATCAAGGGGTATGGGGAGAAGGCAGGAACGGGTTACTGATTGTGGATGGTCAGCCGTGATCACATTGAATGGCGGTGATGGCTCGAAGGGCCGAATGGTCTTCTCCTGCGCCTATTATCTATGCATCTCTGTAAGGCAGAAACATGCATTTGTCATTAGGGACGGTATAGTTGGAGGCTTTGACACTGTTTTCTGTAGCGAGGATCGAGAGTTCGCAAGGCTGTGTTGCCTCCCTGGTGCCCGAGTTCAGGACATATCGTCTGACCTGCAGAGGAACGTGGAGTGCGTGGGAAAATTCCGATCGTCGTGGTCTATGTTGTTACCATTGACCTAGGTAGAACGGGGAAATTGAAGGATTTTGAGCAGCTAGGTACCAAATTGAAAAGCAGAACCAAGAAGTTAATCATCTCTGGATTGCTACCCGAGCCGCGTGGAAATTGGCGTAGGGTTGAGAGGATTAGATTGTGTGTTGAATACGAGTTGAATATGTGGCTCAAATACGGGTATGGAAGAAGTGCTTTTGAATTTGCAGGACATTGGCATTCAGACATTGTCTGAAGAAGGTTCTGGACACGAAACGTCGCCAATTCCTTCTCTCTATAGATGCTGCCTCGCCCGCTGTGTTACTCCAGCATTTTGTGTCTCCCTTCGATTGACCAGCATCTGCAGTTCCTTCTTAAACATTGCCACCAGTATTGGGAAAGGAAGGTACTGTTCCGACGGGACGGACTGTACTGGAACTAGACTCCTGGCAACTGTAAGCACAACCAGGGTGGTATATTGAGCTTTAAACTAAATAGTTGGGGGACAACAAATTGGAAGTGTAACGGTGGAGTTAAACGGAAAGAGAGTGCAGGATATGATACAGAAGTCTCCCGAATTATTGGGATGGCAAGTTCTCTTTTTTAGTTCCATTTATTAGAAGTAAGTACAATATAGTGGTACATTTTTTCAGGTGACAAATATGTGTTAACATGTTACATTCTCTGTAGAACTTCATTTTTATTGTTTTTAATGAGATAAATAAGAAAGAAAGAGATAGTAGAGAATAGAAACACGTGTAGTGTGTATAAAAAAGAGAAATAGATAGTGAGGAAGAGAAATAAGAAAGAAGAGAGAGCGGTGGAGAGGTTAGCAAATAGACGATAGGAGATGAGTTTTTATATTGTTGATCATCTTTCACCAAGACCTGAAATAATTGATTTTTACGATACTGTTGCACCACATGAATCCAAGAAGTCAATAAATGGAGACCAACTCGTTAAGAATTTCTCCTGTTTATATATTAGGAGGAGTCTCATTTCTTCACGGTGTGCTGTGTCCAACATATTTCTAATCCACATTTTGAGCGTTGGTATAGTTGTATTTTTCCAAAAATCTTAAGTATGAGTTTTTTTTAACTATTATTAACCCATAATTAAAAATAAATGT
This sequence comes from Leucoraja ocellata, assembly GCA_036785375.1. NCBI lineage: Eukaryota > Metazoa > Chordata > Chondrichthyes > Rajiformes > Rajidae > Leucoraja > Leucoraja ocellata. Next base: position 359,390 of record JAWMAR010000796.1, on the reverse strand, counting down.
TGGGATATGTTTAATTTGTTCCCGTCTCCCATTACTGCAAATATATTCATTTCAGTATTAGGTTCCGCTTTTATCTTAAATAAATGTATGAATATATCAAACATATTACATCAACATATGTGAAGGTTTGTACAAGAAACAAAATAATGTGTAATATTGGCATTTTGAGAGAGACATTTATCACAGATGGGGGAAATATTTGGGTACAATTTATTCAGCCTAATTTTTGAATCATATAGTCTATGCAGTATTTTGAATTGCATTAAGTTGTTTCTAGCATTAATCGAACATTTATGTATATATATCAAATACTTTCCCCATGTTTCTTTCGAGATTGTTATTATTAATTCTCGTTCTCAGTCTTCTCTAAGTGCCTCTGTTGATGGCGATTCTCTATTTAAAATACTGATATATAGATATGATATTAATTTTTGTCAGACAGCCTTAAAGATTTTGCTTCTTCCATTATATAATAATTATTATAATATAATAAAATTATAATTTGACATCTTTGTATATATTTCCTCATAAAATCACATATCTGTAGATATTTAAAATATTGATTGTTATTCAGTTTACATTTTAATTGTAAGTGTTGAAATGTTAACAGATTTCCCATTTCATACATGTCGCCTACCTTTTTAATTCTCAATCTTTCCCATTGTTTGTATGTTTTATCAATAAGAGATGGTTTATATAACGTATTATTCCCTATTGGTGTTAGCACTGATATGTTTCTTAATTTAAAGTTAATTTTATTTGTTTCCAGATTTTTATTGTATTATGGATAATTGGATGCTTCTTATATATTGTGGTGTTCAATTTTATCGGGGAGAAGAGGATCGCTCCAATATCACACGGAGAACAATCCTCTTTCTCCATTCTTATCCATGTTGAGGAGAGCTGTCCAACCAGTAAATTATGTTATTAATATGCACTGCCCAATAGTAATACAAAAAAATAGCAAGTGAGTGTCCCCCAACCTCTTTGGGTTTACACAGATGATTTCTTTGAATTCTATGTGCTTTATAGTCCCAAATATAGTTGGTAATATTAGAATCTAGTTTTTTTTTAATGTTTTGGTATATATATTAGTATGGATTGAAATAAGTATATTATGTGTGGTAAAAAATCATTTGTATAGCGTTTATTCTGTCTATTAATGACAGCGAGAGCGTTTTCCAGAATGTAATCAAGGCATTCAATTCATTTAATAGTGGCATGAAATTAGCGTTAAATAATGATTTATATCTTCTGGTAATTTGAATACCCAAATCCTTCAAATTATCTGTTGCAAGCGATGGCAAGTTCAAGAAGGGACAAGTGCGTCATGGGTAAAATCGGGACCGATATAACAAGGGAGGCGAATACCGAATTGAAGGTGTTGTATTTGAATTGCATAGATAAGAAACGAAGTGGATGAGCTTGTAGCACAGATATAAATTGGTAGATATGATGTTGTGTGAATTATAGAGACGTGGCTGCAAGAGGATTGGAGCTAGGAGCTGAATATTCAGTGTTATACGCCATATAACGTCGTTATATGGGAAAGACAGAAAGGTGGGCAAAGGGTGTGAGGTAGCTCTGTTGGTTAGGAATGATTTTCTGTCCGTTGCAAGGGGTGACATAGGATAAGAAGATGCACAGTCATTGTGGATAGAGCAGAGAAAATATATGGGTAAACAGACGCTAATGGAGGTTATTTACAGACCACCAAACAGTAGCCAGGATATAGGGTACAATTACATCTTGAGATGAAATTGGCACGTAAAAAAATGCACTTTTTTTGTTGAAGATGATCATGGGAGGTTTCATTATGCCGGCGCACTGGGAAAGTTAGTTTAGTACGGGACCCCAAGAAAGGGAATTTGTAGAGTGTCAACATAACTGTATAAGGGCTAAGAGTGTTGTATAAACATGCCTGAAGGCTTTGTGTCTCAATGCAAGGAGCATTTGTAATAAGGTGGATGAGTTGAATTTGCAGATACCTATTAATGACTATGATATAGTTGGGATCACGGAGACATGGCTCCAGGGTGACCAAGGCTGGGAGCTGAACATCCAGGGATATTCAATATTCAGGAGGGATAGAGAGAAAGGAAAAGGAGGTGGAAGTTGCTTCTTTAGATTTTCAGAAAGCCTTTGATAAGGTGCCACAAGTGAGGTTGCAAAGGAAGATTAGCGTCGATGGCATCAAAGGGCAGACACAAGAATGGATAGCAGGTTGGCTGAATGGCAGAAGACAAAGTATGTCAATAAATGGGGCTTTTTTCTGTTTGGCTGCCACTGACTACTGATGTCCCGCAAGGGTCGGTGTTCGGGCCGCTACTCTTCATGTTATATATTACTGATTTGAACGAGGGGATTAAAGATTTGTCGCCAAGTTTGCCGATAATTCGAAAATAGGTGGATGGGCAGGTAGTAGAAAGCAGGGATTCTGCAGAGAGATTTAGGCAGGTTGGGATACTGCACAGTGAATTGGCAGATGGAATATAGCAATATGTAGCGTAGCAAAGTGTGGAATCATGCATTTTGGTAGCAGGTTCAAGGCGGAGCGAATATTTTCAAAATGGGGAGAGAATCCGAAATCGGAAATGCGATTGTTTACCGGATCGTATCTCCAATCGCTCTGCGGCCTAACATCATGGAGCTGGAAGCCTTGCTCGGGACCGACTTTGAGCCCCACCGCGGGGACGCGGACTTACCATCGGAGCAGATTTCTTGCCTGGGATCGACACGCCATCTGTGGCCTGTGCATTTCACTATTGAGGAGCTCGCAGTCTCGGGTAGAGTAGATGTCGGGAAGCTCCACACGACGCAGAAGGTTCGACCAGCCTCCGGGCGCAGGGAGCAGACATCCCCCGATGTAGGAGCTTGATCGCCCCGGGGGGTGTGGCGACCGCGGCGGGAGTCAAGTTCGTCCGTCAACGGAAGGCACGAGGCAGGCTCCCGTCCGCAGGAGAACAACGAAGGGAAGAGATTGAACTTTGTTTTCGCCGATCATCACAGTGAGGAATATGAAGGAGTCACTGTGGTCGATGTTCATGTTAAAATGTATGTTGTATGTTTTGTTGCTATATAATGGTTTGACTGTATGGCAAACCAAATTTCTCGTATGTTGCACAACATACTTGGCTAATAAAGTATGATTATGATTATGATTAGTTTCTTGAATAGTGTAGTCTCAGATGTTATGGGGAGAGGGCAGGAGAATGGGGTTAGGAGGGAGAGATTGATCAGCCATGAGTGAATAATGGAGTAGACTTGATGGGCCGAATTGCTTAATTATACTCCTATCACTTATGACTGATCTGAATCTGAACCTGACCTGAGATTATCTGCACGGTTTTCCGATTATCACATTGGTGTTCAGACTGTTTTAGTATACAGGACAGATCACTTGGCTCAAATACCAGGGCACTTGATGTGCTACGTGACTTTGTACAGTGTGTGTTCTGACATTGCAATGGCAAGACGCCTACTCTGTATGCCCTTCCCTTGACGTGTCATGCTGTTGTACTTTGCAGTGGACTTACACGGAGTAGTTGCGTTAGTTTGTCCTTGATCCGAGCCAATCATTGGAGTGTAAACGGTCTATGGCTTTCCAGTGTGGTTTGGTCGTGTTGACGTTCCCTGCATTTCCGTACTCCGGTGCCCTTCTGCGGTTTTCAGAAGGTCCATCTCTCCATAGCCCAGGCCGAAATGTTGTTGTTTTCATCGTCATTACACATTCACTTTATATTTCTGTTTCTCTAAACGGCTGCCCACTGCAATGAGACACAGTGCCGGTATATTGCTGTCTTATGGTAATACAGGTATGAAACACAAGATAAAGGGCTGATTTCTAGACATCTCTCTTTTTATATAAGGACGGTGGTGAAAAGTTCATTCCCGTCATGTGCAACGTTGAGAGGTTTTTATAGTTTTATTTTGGTCAGCATCGTCACTGCCCTGTGTGAGTAACATGGGAACGCGTATACACAGTGAACTGCGTGTATTTGGCAGGACTGTGATGGAGCAGTTCAGCTGTTTCTCAGTCTGTGCCCCGGTCATGGAAGGCCTCGTAATGGTCTTTGGCAGTGCCGTAGCCGGACGGCTTCGAGCCGGAATCGGGAACGTACGGGGCCGAAATGAAGTGCGGCCAATTGAGCGTCGGCTCCCATAGTTGTGACTCAATGCTGCCGGCTGGTTCAGCTTCACTGCCGTTGACAGGGAACACGGTGTGGGTCCGGTTATATCGAGATTCTGATTGCCCTGCTCTTGATGGACAAGACATTTGTGACAACACAGGGTGGTCAGGCTCACGTGGGTTCTCAGGAAGAGCCAATTCGACGCTGACTGAGTCATCACATCTCGGATCCGCAGTGCTGTACTCTGACCAGTACCCTCAACCAATTCCCCTTAGTTCGGTGTGAATCTAAGTGGACGAGATGACGTGAGTGGTAGAAAGACCCCGGGAAGAAAACAAAAAAAGTTACCAGCTGTTTCTTGTGGCTGGAAATGGCAGCATAATTCATTATTTGTCTGAAGTCTCGCGTGTTTCACTCAGCAAATATCGTTAATGGAGATGATGGAAGAAATACCAGGATATTCAAAGTCTTGTTTTTTTTAAATCCAGCGCCGATCGTGGTGGAATAAAGTAGACTATAGACAATTGACAATAAGAGCAGGAGTAGAGGCCGTTCGGCCCTTCAAGCCAGCACCGCCATTCAATGTGATCATGGCTGACCATCCACAATCAGTACCCGTTCCTGCCTTCTCCCCATATCCCCTTACTCCGCTATATTTAAGAGCCCCATCAAATTCTCTCTCGAAAGTATCCAGAGAACGGGCCTCCACCACCCTCTGAGGCAGAAAATTCCACACTCACAACTCTCTGTTTGAAAATGTCTTTCTTCATCTCCGTTCTAAATGTCTTACCCCCTATTCTTAAACTGTGGCCCCTGGCTCTGGACTCCCCCAACATCGGAAGCATGTTTCCTGCCCCTAGCTTGTCCAAAACCGTAATAATCTTACATGTTTCAATAAGATATCCTCTCATCCTTCTAAATTCTAAGTATACAAGCCCAGCGGCTCCATCCTTTCAGCATATAACAGTACCGCCATTCCGGGAATCAATCTCGTGAACGTACGCTGCACACCCTCAATAGCAAGAATGTCCTTCCTCAAATTAGGCGACAAAAAACTACACAGTATGCTCCAGGTGAGGTCCCACAAGGGTCCAATACAACTGATGAATGACCTTTTTGTTCCTATACTCAACTCCTCTTGTTATAAAGGTCAACATGCCACTCGCTTGCTTCACTGCCTGCTGTACCTGCATGATTATATTAATTGACTGATGAACAAGGAGCCTCAGGTCCCGTTGTACTTCCACTTTTCCCGACTTAACATCATTTAGGTAATACTCTGCCTTCCTGTATTTGCTACCAAAGTGGATAAGCTCACATTTATTCGCATTAAACTGCACCTGCCAAGCATAGGCCCACTAACCCAACCTGTCCAAATCACCCTAGATTCTCATAGCATCCTACTCACAGATCACACTGCCACCCAGCTTTGTGCCATCTGCAAATTTGCTAATGGTACTTTGAATCCCTTCATCTAAATCATTGATCATTTTTGTAAATAGTTGCAGTCCCAGCACCGAACTTTGCCGTACCCCACTGGTCACCGCCTGCCATTCTGAAAGGGACCCGTTAATCACTACTCTTAGTTTCCTGTCTGCCAATCATTTTTCTCTCTATGTCAGCACTCTAGCCCCAATACCATGTGCCCTAATTTGGCCGACTAATCTATGTGGGACCTTATCAAATGTTTTCTGAAAGTCCAGGTAGACTACATCCACTGGTTCCCCCTTGCCCATTGTCCTTGTTACATATTCAAAAACATACAGAAGATTAGTCAAGCATGATTCCCCTTCGTAAATCCACGCTGACTTGGACCGATACTGTTATTGCTATCCAAATGTGCCGCTAATTCATCTGTTATGATTGACCGGCATCTTCCCCACCACCGATGTCAGGCTAACTGGTCTATAATTCCCTGTTTCTCTCTCGCGCCTTTCTTTAAAAGTGGGATAACATTAGCTACTTTCCAATCCACAGGAACAGATCCTGAATCTATAGAACATTGGAAAATGAACATCAATGCGTCCACGAATTCTAGAGCCACTTCCTTTAAGTACCTTGGGATGCAGATCATCAGGCCAGTGGGGATTTGTCAGCCTTCAGTCCCATCAGTCTATCGAACACCATTTAATGCCGAATGTGGATTTCCTTCAGTTCCACCACTATCCGTCTCCTCTGGCCACTAGTAGATCAGGAAGATTGTTTGTGTCTTCATTTGGGAAAACGTATCCAAAGTTCAACTCATCTGCCATCTCCTTGTTCCCCATAATAATTTCACCTGTTTCAGTCTTCAATGGTCCAACTTTGGTCTTAACTAATTTTCTTCCTCTTCACGTAGCTAAAGAAGCTTCTACTATCCTCCTTTATATTCTTGGCTAGCTTACCTCCGTACCTCATCTTTTCTCCCCGTATTGCCTTTTTTAGTTATCTTCTGTAGCTCTTTAAACATGATCACCTTTGCCATGTTGTACTACTTCTCTTTTACTTTTATAATGTCCTTGACTTCCCTTGTCAGCCACGGTCGCCCCTTACTCGTCTTGGAATCTTTCTTCCTACTTGGAATAAACTGACCCTGCACCTTCCGTATTGTTCCCAGAAATACCTGCCATTGTAGTTCCTCTGTCATCCCTGTTAGGGTATCTTTCCAGTCAACTTTGGCCAGCTTTATAAAGTCCCCTTTAGTCAACTATAACACGGACACCTCCGATTTACCCATCTCCCTCTCAAATTGTAGATTAAAACTTACCATATGACAGCCACTTCATCCTAATGGGTCCCTTACCTCGAGTTCCCTTTATCAAATCCGGTTCATTACACAACACTAAATCCAGAATTACCTTCTCCCTGGTAGGTTCCATTACAAGTTGCTCTAAGAATCCATCACGGAGGCAATCCACAAACTCCATTTCTTGGGGTCCAGTGGAAACCTGTTTTACCAGTCTACCTGCATGTTGAAATCTCATAACAACTGCAGCATTACCTTTACGACACGCCAACTTGCACACTATATCGTGGCTCGGAACTGGACCTACATGACGCTCCCTGTATTCACTGTATCAGATACTGCGGATTTCATACAGGAAGCATCAAGGAGTTCCAGTTGCGACCTGTTGGCCCGTCATTAATCTATCTGTTGTGCCTTGTACTCAGTGACAGTTGGGACAATGGTCTCAGTGCTGATTGGTATCGAGGCCTGAACTATTGACACCCCGCCAGCGTCTCTAATGACACTTGAAACTGTGACCGGTGCATTGGTCAGGGAGCAGCCTGGTTATGTCAGTGATTCCCCCGTGTTGCCGCTATATCAATATCCCGGACACGCAGATCCGCCCATTCCAGCTGGTGCCGTAAGGTGAGACTGGCGGCCACTGTGGTGAGACTGGCGGCCACTGTGGTGAGACTGGCGGCCACTGTGGTGAGACTGGCGGCCACTGTGGTGAGACTGGCGACCACTGTGGTGAGACTGGCGGCCACTGTGGTGAGACTGGCGGCCACTGTGGGGAGACTGGCGGCCACTGTGGCGAGACTGGCGGCCACTGTGGTGGGAGACAGAGTTTCCCATGTCCTTGCCCCGCCCAGGCCTTCGTTGTATCCGCTTTATTTTCATTCCCAGGGCGGTTATTGGGCCAATATGGTCGGGAATCAGTGATAGCTCCTGGAAACATGGTTTAGGACTGAGTCCTTCCAGCAATGTTACTCGTAACTCACCCCTGGGTTAGATGACGTGTAATGGAGTGGGGGAAAGCCGCACACATGGTGGCGTTGGAGACTGGGTGGCATGCAGGAATCTACAAGGCCACGTATGTAGCAGCTCCTGGTCATATCAGCGTGATAGATGTTTGTCCTGTTGCACTGAGCCGCGGGATTATGGGAGGATCACAGTGTAACATGACTGTGTGTGTCGCCGTGTGGAGCTGTTCTGGTCTCTGTGTTTATGTCCGTTCCTCGGCATTTTCACAAGGGCACTGCAGGGACAATCACCATGGTGGGACTTGGTGCGCCAACACGTTTCGACACGTGTGCTAGCTAGGTTGTATGAAAAACAAAGCAGTTCACTGTACCTAGGTACCCTCAGTACTTGTGACAATAAAGTATCTTTCAATCAGTTACACATGGGCCAGGCCCATTATGGATGGCAGCTGTTCCTCCCACACAATCAGAAGCTGTTAGAATATGTGATGTGGCATTTAAACACACACATCATAATTCGACCACATGTATTGTTGCAACTCTATCCCCTGATAATCGCATGTTCACAGTTGCTGCACCAGAATGAGTCCATTCAGTGTCAGTCATTATCAGCCACAACTCCTGGTGTGGCAGGACTAGGACAGAGACAGAAACGTATCTGTTTCTAAAGGTGAAGCAACGGGTTGGTCAGTGAGTCCTGCCCAATTTTGGCATAGGCTATGTACACTTTGCCCTGTGTTCACTGCCATGTTAACCACAGGATGATTTCTGATGTTTGTGTCACTATAAGTCTGTAATTCCCACTGGAGCGCTAAATTGGGAGCAGTTGACGTGATTGTTTGTTCAGTGAGTGTAACTAACTTCGTTGGCATGGAAACTGGTGCCGCTGGAACTTTCTCTCTGGTATAACAAGGGATGTCGTGAACTTGTCAACCTGTTTTAGCAGCGGTCTTGGTGTGCTGCATGGACAGAGGAGAAAGCACTTCACCGAGTCCACGGGAGGCTTGCTACTTACACGAATAACGAGGATTTACTACCCGACACTTGCTGCTGTTGGCGTCCCCCGTGAGTGTTTACACGCCGTGTTCATCATCTGACATGCGTGGTGGCTGCGCGCCGTTTTGACCTCTTGTTTCACCGTTGTATGATTCGGGGTATGGCATTTGCCGAACTGTGGGGTTGATGTTAAAATAACCACGTATCTTCATTCAAACTGTTGTCTCAGGCAAGATGGTCCTCTTTTATGTTGACTTTAAAACGTCTAGCCGTGGGTCTGTGAACCTGCCGGTAGTTTCATGTCAGCATTATCGTTGTGAATGCACATTACATTCTGGTGTGTAGACTGTTTGGACTGCTGATCGCACGCTTTGTTTAAATGCATCTTGAAATAATCCAGTGAAAGTGTTCAGGATACGTGTTCAGATAATCCAGGAGTTCCTGGTAGTTTCACCACAGAGTGAAACTGTCCTGCTGCCAATTACTTTCTTGCTTTTCCCGGGAATAAAAATCAACCGTTGCCGCTGCCGCCCGAATGTCAGACCAGGGTTGCTCTAGTACGAGCGAAACGCTTCAGTTTCACTCCAAGCACTTTCTTTATACACCGGCGGCGTGGAATATTTCCACATTTTGGAAATATTCTGGTTTGGAGTGAAATGCGAAAGTGCTTGAAACCGCATATCTGGGAGCATTTGTGGAAAGAGAAATGGTTAAAGATTCAAATAAAGGTTTCTTTCTCGGGAAGCAAAGAAGTGAAGAAACACGTCAATCTGAGCGGCAGTGATTTTTGAAAGTGCAAGGGCTGGAGTGTAGCGAATGTCTGAAGCTCGGGTAGGTTGTCTCTGAATAGATAATTGAACTACATTATCTGTGTAACCTGTTCCTATCCTGGTCCACTCTGGGTGACATTATACAACCTGGGTGTCGCTCCGTATTCCGTGTGCGGTTGTACTGTTTGTGACGGTGAGAATTCGGGTAATTTGTAGTCTGGTCGAGTGGGAGCTGCCCAGGATATTCCAGTATTTACAGTTGTTTGCAATATTTTCTGATTTCGAACATCCACAATGTATTATTGACTTTACCGCTGGCCTGCGGTTGTGAAACTCCGCTTTCAGGAATGGGACCCCTTTAGCTTCTCCCACTCTACGTGGCGGCGTTGCTTGAGTTCGGCTTTTTATGGGTTAATGACAGTTCAGGCACTGATCGAGAGATGGCCCCGTGTTTTTGGGTGGACTGAGTCAATTTTAATTTATATCTCTTACCTGCCAACATTTGAAAATGAAAAGTCTTAATCTGAGTGCGCAGCGCCGACGGTCATCCCATGTAAGAACACAAAAAATCATAACTTATTTAGTGTGTATCTGTAATACAGTTTATTGTGTATTATATGTCATTGTTGTTTTCATGCATTTGTCCTGAGGTTTACCATTGAAAGTCATTTGGTAGCAACGTTGCCCCATGACCTGTGGAAACATTAGGAGGCTGGAATCTCGCCATATCTCGTCATATTATCTTCGTCTCTCTCCCTCTCTCTCCCTCTCTCTCCCTCTCTCTCCCTCTCTCTTCCTCTCTCTCCCTCTCTCTCCCTCTTTCTCCCTCACTTTCCCTCTTTCCCATTTTCCCTTTCTCCCCCTCTCCCCCTCTCTCCCTCTCTCCCTGTCTCGCTCTCTCCCTCTCTCGCCCTCCCTTTACCTATCCCTCTCCCTCTCTCTCCCTCTGTGAAGCTGGTCGGTGATTGGCCACAACGCCTCTCGGAACAGTGTCTGATTGGCCGCCGAATGAACAGCGCATTATGTGATTGGACACAATGACCTTGGGGACAGCGGCTGGTTGGACGGGAATTTTAAGGGATGTTGGTTGGTGATTGAGAGGTTGTTGAACCGTTGCCGCTCAGAGCAGTGACGGTGCTGCTAACGTGGTATGTGGTGAGGATGTCCGACTCTGTGACCGTTCTTTGTGACACAAGGCAGCATGTGGTCCATTTGGAAATAGTTTGTGAGCTGCAGGGCACTGGGGCTGGGGTTGACCACTGCAGTGAGCTGAAGGAAATGCAATTGGATGGGATGTTGCGTGGTAACATGTTTGTCACAGCTGGAATCTGGGTTCGAAGTTCAGGTCCCCGCGGTCACTCATTGTTAGCTGAGTGTAGCTGATTATTCTGCACGCCTCAGATTTCCCGATACTGGCATGTTACAATTTCGTAATTTAACCTTCGTTAACTGAGAATGTTTGTTCTCCCATAATTGTTAATTTTGGATCTTGTACATGCGTGTGCAATCCCGACTTGTATTCTACAAGTTATGCCTTTCTTTAGTGTCTGGTTCGGAATGGTATGTTTCCATAGTCGCTACAATAATGTAGCTGGTAGCTCTGTGGTCTCACAGCTCAACAATGAGCTTCGATCTTGCACTGCTTTTATGATGTCTGCGCATCTGTTCGTGAACGCATCTGTTTCCCCAATTTGCTCCGGTTTAATTCCACGCCCCAACATGTGCAGTTTGGTCAGTAATTCGTTGTTGTAAATTACCAGTATTCCGGCGGATGACTAATAGTATCTGACGTGATTTGGTGTTAATGTCGCTGAATTAATACTGCATGATTCGTGGAAATGTTGGCTTGACATTTGACACCTGTCTCTGTGAGCCGAAGGACATGTATTTTATACGTTTCTAGCTCCATGCCGTATCCTGGTAAATTATTCTGCCAACCAGCTTGTGTGTCCAAATGAAACCGGGGTTAACAAGGCAGGACAATCGGGTATTAAATAAACACATTGTTTGCATCTTTTCCCAGAGCTACGATATTCTGTTTGACGATTCCACGTCAATCACCAGTCAGGTTGCAGTTTGAGAATTGTATGTAGGTTCTGTCAGCACACTGCACCTCTGGTGCTTTGCACGGCTGAGAGGAGTTGTGGCGATTAGGATTGGTTGAGTGCGGCGGGACAACATGATTGGGAAACCGTTTATTTGGCAGAGAGCAGGCATTTCCAGTAAGATGCGAGGAGATGGATGTTGATGATACATTTATTCAGACGTCGCAAACGGTTCAGAAATTTCTGCATGCAAGTCTGGAAGAGGAAAGATTTGACTGAACTCAGATGTAAACCCTCGGATGTGTAATTGAAAGCGCTGATCTAGAAGATTATTTCTTCACAGTATATATCCTGTCTTTGCCCCTTAATTTGTCCAAATGTTGGTCCTTCACGGTGACTTGTAACATGCCGATTGCTCGGCACAGACACAATGAGCCAAATTGTCCACATACATGTGAGATGTTTTCTACGAATACACTATTACTGTATTTGCAACTGGTTGATCGGAGAAGTCCCGCTACAGATATGCATACCATACCATGGCCGTCTCCAAGGAGATTTCCCGACTTTCTGCATTTTGTACAAATCAGCATCAATATTTCCTCTCCACTACCAACAGCTTCCTGAGTCTTTCCATTCACTAATAGGTCGGATATAGATGGGGTTAACCTGGGGCATAGGGTCGGCTCCTAGCAGGGATTATCTTTCGAACCCGATGGTGTGCAATCCCAAAGATCACCGGAGGCAGCATTACAGGCAGCTCAGTTGTCATTGAATGTGTGTAACATTTCATTTTACCGGCCGCAGAAACAGACTAAGGGCAGAGTGGTTGGTGTACAGCTTTATATAATGTTCCCTAGACCACATCTGCGCTTCTGTGGGCACCTCTGGTCGTCACACTGTGGGAAGAACTGCTTTGTGGTAGGTGGAGGGGAGATTTATGACAATTGTTTCAGCGATGGCAAAGTTTGGTTATGACGGGAGAGTCGATAGACTGAGTTTATTTTCCTTTCACGAACAATACGCAGTGAAGGTCCAACATTTGGACATATTAAGGGGCATAGACAGGATACATGCTATCAAACATGCCGCATAAAAGAGGGGGCTAAACCCAGAGGGCAATCGTTTAGATAAAATATTTGGAAGAATCTGATGAGGTATTTTCTTATTCAGACTCGGAATCCAGGACGCGCTGCTAAACAGTTTGACGGAGGCAGGGATACTAAATACATCACGAGGACCACTTAGCACTCCAAGGCATGGAGACTATGGGTTATGTGGGTACATCCATGTCGCTTTGGCTGTGGCGGGTCACATGGCTTGCTTCCGAGCTGTGGGAAGCTCTGCTTATGGAGAATGAACTGCAGAATGTTGCGGATGGAAGCGCTACAAAGTGTATTGACGGAAAGTGGGAATAGGGAGATGCAGTGTGTGTTAACGGTGGAGACAGAGTGGAGTCCGTGGGTCAGGGTGTGGACAGCGTCGTGGGCATACACTTAATACGTTGTACATGGTGCAGTCGACGTGATTGAGATTTCGGGACAGCCGCTGCATATTGACTGCAGCACATGCTTCCAGGTCAGATCACCAAACAAACCCGCAGCTCAACTGTGCGTCAAACCTTCCGCTGTCCCACTCGGACAGTCACCCCGCCGTCATCCTGATCAGCATCACATAAAACATTACAATAAAAATCCGCACAATAAGTCACCCGAAGTTGCTCGTTCCCCACTGATATCTATCCTGACGTCTGTCTGTCCCTCCGCTGTACACTCTCCACTCAACAGTCCCACTGCATCATCCCCAATCACCTTCATCCCACCCAGTCCATCCCGCGCCTTCCGCCGGCTCAGTCCCCACCCCACTGAACCGTCACTCTGCAGATAGTTTGCTGGGCATCTGTGGCACATAAACGTGGGCAGCAAGGGAACAAGTTGATATTGACCTTGAAGTGATGCCTGTCGTTTATGTAGAATGCATGCAAGGAACTACAGGCGGGTCATTCAGATATCGGTAGTGGTAAAGCTGCCTGAGGGAAATTAGTGATGTACGCTTCATCGGTATTTGGAAAGAGAAACACTGATTATAAAAAGACAGTATGACTTTATTCGCGAGACACGTTGGCTGTATGTGTTTTTGTAGTTTAGCCATTGCTTTCACATGGTCCACATGGTAGACTAACCTGGAACATTCACGCACACAGGATCCAGTTGGGAAGAATTAGATACAAAGTTGTTCCAATGGTAGGAGTCAGGTGGTTACAGGAAATTATGTTAAACAAAACGTAGATCATAGAACAGTACAGCACAAAACAGGCCATTCGGTCCACATTATCTGTGTCCAACATGATGCCAAGGCCAACTCCTATCTGCCTGCGCAAAACCCATATACATCCATTCTCTGCAAATCTATTGGCGTATTCAAAAGTATCTGAAACACCACTATCCTATCTGGCCCAAACACCACCACAAACCCCACCGTGGCAGCACTTTCCAGGCACTCAGCCTTTGTGTATAAAACGTGCCCTGACATCTCCCTTAAGATTTGCCCTTCTTAAAGCTCTTCGCTCTCGTATTTGATTTTTTCTATCCTGAAAAAAAGGTTCCTGTTTTCTATTATTCTGTCAGCTCGCCCCGCAACCTTCAGCGTTCCAGAAAAAAAACAATCCAATTTTCTCCAACTGCTCCCTGTAGCCAATACCCCATAATCTAGGCATCATCCTTGTAACCTTTGTACCCTCTCTAAAACATTCACATCCTCCCTGTAATCGGGCGACCAGAACTGGACGTAATACCCCAAATCCTATCCAAAGTCCTACAGCGCTGCTCCACGATGCCCTGACTGTCATACTGAATGTGCTGAGTAAATATGCCACGCGCCTCATGTACCACGTGTTCACAAACTGTTCACAAACTGTGGATGGCGGTTGTGTTTATTGACCCAATATAGGATACATACAGGGATAGGAAGGGGTTAGACAGATGAGGGTCACACATGGCAGGCAAAAGTGCTGGAGAAACTCCGTTGGTGCAGCAACATCTATGGAGTGAAGGACATAGGCAACGTTTCGGGCCGAAACCCTACTTCAGACATGCGCAGTTGGAACACGAGTAGGTGGGGAATGGGCAAGATGGGCCGAAGAGACTGTTTACACGCGGAATGACTATACCTCTCACTACGACTTGTGCGCAAAGAATAACATGAATCTTCCGGTAAGAAGGTCATACGGTCTATCTAGTTTTGCCATTCCCAAAGAGGAACACCGTCATCCTCTCGGCAACTTTCTGATTCACTTTAACCCTGCAGGTTATTCTCCCTCACTGATCCATACACTGCCACCGGCACACTTGTCGTCTGCACTGCGAAGTCAATTACAACACCCAGCTAACACACGGAATTATCTCTCGATTGGATAAGTAACCAGCGGACAACCATAGTCAGAGGAGCGGATCCAACACGGATAACATGAGCTGTGTGTGCCACGTATCTTTTCATTATCTAACTGATGATATGACTTGTAATTTCATTTATTCTTGAAACTCAGTAGTAAATGTCACTCGGAAATCCTTTCAGTTCAGGGTATTCTTTGTGAACGCCACACACTGTAACATCCTTCGTTCCTTCTTTCGCAGTTAACTTGGTGACGATTGTGATCCTGTCCCGGGGAAAGTGCGGTCTCTCCAAATGCATCATTCGCTACCTGGTGGGAATGGCAGCGGCCGACCTCATGGTCCTCATCATTGATGTCATAATACGGTCCATTGTTGGAATGTATTTCCCGCTGTCGTTCTTCACCATCACCCCCGTGTGCTCCGTCAACTGGACCCTGACCTGCGCAGCCACAACAATATCTGTCTGGTTCACCGTGGGGTTCACGTTTGATCGGTTTGTGGCCATTTGTTGTCAGAAGCTGAAAACAAAATATTGCACCGAGCGAACGGCGAGTGTTGTTATCGGAACGGCAATTGCTCTGAGCTGTTTAATAAACGTACCGTGGTATTTTACATTCGAATCAGTATATATTACCGATAATAAAACCAGAGGATGTGCCTTGACACAGTCATTCTTAACCTCACCTTCATGGACTTCGTTTGAGTTCTTGTGCTTTACTGTAACTGTTTGTCTCCCGTTCGTTTTGTTTTTGTTGGTGAACTCACTGACCGCCAGATACATTCTAGTCTCTGGTAGAGTCCGCAGATTGCTCCGGGGCCGGAACAGTGGTGAGAATGGCAAGGATCCGGAGATGGACAGCCGGAGGAAATCCATCGTTTTACTCTTCAGCATATCTGGCAGTTTCATCGCGTTGTGGAGTACAATGATTGTATATGTTGTGGCTGAGCGCGTTTTAGGCGCTGAGTATTTCGTGGACAGTGATCTTCAGACAATTTCGTTTATGCTCCATGCTCTCAGTACCTGCACCAACACGTGTATTTATGTCCTGACCCAGAGAATGTTCCGGGAGCAGCTGAAGACCATGGTTACATATCCCGTGAATTTAATTGTGAAATTAATCATATCATTGAAACATTAGTATTCCCTGTCTTGTTATAAATATAGTAGAACATTGAACAGATGTATACATCTTACACCGATGTGTTCAGGAGTTATCCGGGTGTCCGACGTATATAACTCAGTAGCTGCCGTATACAACCAAGTGTTCACATGAAACAAATCAGCGTCTGTCTTTCCTTTCTACCCAATGTCATCTCAATATTGTCCGGGTGCAGTAATACTAGATATTGTAAGTCACGGGACAACAGCGCGCGCTGTCACACCACCTTGTGCGTGAATCTCACAGGAAACAGGTTGTTCATAGTGACCCGAAATAAACTATTCTAATCACTTCCAATAACTGTCTCCTTGTCGCTGGGTGTCCGATGGGTGGGTGGAATGGTGGTGGGGACCGGGTTCTCAAAGGGAATATACAATGTTCATGTCCCCTGGAGCGTCTGAATATATGAGAATAATTAGTAAATATATGGATGTTAATAATGAGCATTTGTATGGACACGAGTGACACAACCTCATCACAGCTGAGGTCACCCGTCTCTCTGGGGAGGAGACAGTGGTGATCGGTTCTCCTTCACACGGGGGCAACAATGATTCCTCATCCCTCAACGTTAGTCGACATTGACATTGGTCCATGTGGAGAATCTGTGATTTGTGAAATGATCGTTTTAAGTTTTCCCCCTTCGATACCGTCGAACAAACTGGCTCCGTGACTGGCGACAATATCCCGAATGCATTGAGCCGAGCCACAAGCCCCCGTCCCCCACCACCGTCCCCTGTCCCCACCATCTCCTATAACCTGCTGCCTATTTCGCAGCAATTTGTTCCACTGTTGTAACATCTCTTCAAATTATAACTTTACTCAGCACCGGTTGACCAATCCGTCTGAGAATAATATACTTTACACATCTGCTCGGTGAGTCTCGGAATGTTTGGTCCTTTTGACTCTGCTGTGTAAGCACAGCGACATCGTGTGTCCCTTGTCCAGAGATCGTGGAAGCTGGTTTGTTTAATGAGGAGCACAGGATCACAATTAACGGGTCAAGCACAGTTAGATGGTGAATGGGAGGGTTGTGAATGCAGGCTTCTACAACTGGCAACATAAAGGGGATGTAACACAACGTCATGGAATTCAGGATTTAGTACCAAATATTACAGCACACGGTAATATGAGAAATCCCCAGGTGAGAATGTTAGTGTTGAGCAAATCGGACAACTTCCCTGGAGAGAGGATCAGGAATAATCTTTCAGGTCGACAGTCCGTGTCTGTTACAAGGACAGAACGGAATTCAGTCAAGTGGACACGGTGAATTCCGTCTTGTCAGAAGAGAGCAGGTGAATTATGTTATAAGGAAGGACAAGCCATGCTTGTCATCGCCATATAATCGGAGAGTCACACAACATGGAGACAGGCTATTCTGCCCAACTACCCCATGCCGAACAAAACGCTCTGCCTACACTAGTCCCCGTTTGTCCCATATTCACCCCCAAAACCATTCCTACGTTCCCATCAAACTGTACCTAGAATGTTCTTATAGCGCCTGTCTCAACTATATCCTCTTGCACCATTTCCATAGAAACACCACCCTGTAAATTCAAAGGTCGCTATCAGGTTCCTCACTCACCTTTAACCTATATTATCTGGATGTTGATTCCCATGCGCTCAACTAATTGACATTCACCTTATCCTCTTGTGATTGTATACACCTCTGTAAGATCACCACTCAGCCACTTGCGCTTCATGGAATAAATTCCAAGACTGCCCTATCTGCCTACAGCTCACGCCTTCAAGTCCGGGCAACATGGTCTGCACTCGTTACAGCTCGTTACAAGCTTGACAGAGCTGGGTGACCACAACTGAATACAGTAATCCGAATGACGCCTCGCCAACATCTTGTACTTCCTTCATTGGCTCCCTGTGAGATCCAGGATAGACAATAAAGTCGTCCTTCTTGTCTATAAAGCAGTAAATGGTTTAGGAGCAGCATATTTTACGTCCCTATTCTAGCGCTCATGTCTTCTGATGCTGGCCTGTTAGCTGGGACAGATCTACTATGAGCCAAATAGCCCCTAATCCCGGAAGGGCCCCAGAAGCCACTTTCGTCCAGATATTCTTCCGATTTAAATCGCAATTTCGATTTTTTTTGTTTTCCTTGAAATAAATCTGCTTGTTCACTTGGACTAAACCCCTCGCCTTGACTAAACTTCACCTCACACATAAACCTCAACTCACCAAACCTTGCCTCGACTAAACCTCCCACCTCACACATAATCCCGGTCTCGACTCATCGCCGCCTCTTTCCCGCGGGGAGGGTCTGCGGCCGCCGTGGGCGGGGGAGCGGGGTTTGGACTCGACGTCAACGTCAACGTAAACGCCCGGGCGCCCCGTTCCCCACCCACCCGCTCTCTCGGGCAATGTGCCTGCTCCGTTTTCCGCTATCGCCCCCCCCCCCCATTACCACACTCTCACCAACATCACCGCCCCCATTAGACACATAGAAACATAGACAATAGGTGCAGGAGTAGAGACCATTCAGCCCTTCGACCCTGCACCATTCGCCATTCAATATGATCATGGCTGATCATCCAACTCAGTATCCCGTACCTGCCTTCTCTCCATACCCCCTGATCCCTTTAGCCACAAGAGCCACATCTAAGTCCCTCTTAAATATAGCCAATGACCTGGCCCCAACTGCCTTCTGTGGCAGAGAATTCCACAGGTTCACCACTCTCTGTGTGAAAAATGTTTTTCCCATCTCGGTCCGAAAAGACTTCCCTCTTATCCTTAAACTGCGACCCCTTGTTCTGGACTTCCCCAACATCGGGAATAATCTTCCTATCCAACACCTTAAGAATTTTGTAAGTTTCCATAAGATCCCCCCTCAATCTTCTAAATTCTAGCGAGTACAAGCCGTGTGACCCCACCATTCGCCACATCTTCCCATCTCCCCCCATATCTGCCTTCCGCAAAGACCTCTCCCTCCATAACTCCCTTGTCAATTCTTCCCTTCCCTCTCGTACCACCCCCTCCCCGGGCACTTTCCCTTGCAACCGCAAGAGATGCAACACTTGTCCCTTTACCTCCCCCCTCGACTCCGTTCAAGGACCCAAGCAGTTGTTCCAAGTGTGACAAGAGTTTCACCTATATCTCATCCAACCTCATCTATTGCATCCGCTGCTCTAGATGTCAGCAGATCTATATTGGTGAGACCAAGCGGAGGTTGGGCGATCGTTTCGCCGAACACCTCCGCTCGGTCCGCAATTACCAACCTGACCTCCCGGTGGCTCAGCACTTCAACTCCCCCTCCCACTCCGTCTCAGACCTCTCTGTCCTGGGTCTCCTCCATGGCCACAGCGAGAAACGCCGGAAATTTGAGGAACAGCACCTAATTTTCCGCTTGGGGAGTCTGCATCCTGGGGGCATGAACATCGAATTCTCCCAATTTTGTTAGTCCTCCCATTCCACAATCTCCCTGCTGTCTCCTCTCATCCCCGAGCCTTCGGGCTCCTCCTCCTTTTTCCTTTCTTGACCCCGCCCCCCCATCCCCAATCAGTCTGAAGAAGGGTTTCGGCCCGAAACGTTGCCTATTTCCTTCGCTCCATAGATGCTGCTGCACCCGCTGAGTTTCTCCAGCATTTTTGAGTACCGACGATTTTCCAGCATCTGCAGTTCCTTCCGAAACAGGTTCTACTGCAGTTATACATGATTTGAGTATAGGAGCATAATGAAGAAAGACTGGATAGACTCGGCTTGTACTCGCTAGAATGTCGAAGATTGAGGGGGGATCTTATAGAAACTTGCAAAATTCTTAAGGGTTTGGACAGGCTAGATGCAGGAAGATTGTTCCCGATGTTGGGAACTCTCCCCACCCCCCACACTCTGGCCCCCACAATCACCCACCCACATACCCCCCTCCCCTTTCACCGCACTCTC
>JAWMAR010000796.1:329729-334729 GCA_036785375.1 Leucoraja ocellata | reverse complement strand
AGGCAGTGAGCAAGGAAAGGAAGGTGTGGCCATAAGCGAGGCAGGTAGGGGGAACCAGGAGGAGATGCGGCAGAAGCCACAGCCCTTGTCCCTGACGAGCATGACCGAGGCTCTTACTCAATGTAAGGACGGGATCAGGGGCTGTGGGAGGGATGAGCAACCTGGCTGCAGCACCGTGGATCAGGAGGCCATTCAAGAGGGGGGGGTTAGAAGAAATGCCGTAGTGATAGGGGATAGTATTATTCGGGGGGTAGATAAGGTTCTCTGCGGCCAGCAGAACATGTCCCGAAGGCTGTGTTGCCTACCCGGTGCTAGGGTTAAGGATATTTCTGCGATGCTGGAGAGAAATTTGCAGAGGGAGGGGGAGGATCCAGTGGTCGTGGTCCATGTGGGGACCAATGACATAGGAAGGACGAGGAAGGAGGATCTGCTGAAGGAGTTTGAGCAGTTAGGGAATAAATTAAAAAGCAGAACCTCGAGGGTACTGATCTCCAGATAGAGAATAATAAGGGGAAAAACCACTAGTGGGTGTAATTTATAGACCTCCAAATAGCTGTGACGCTGTTAGTCAGAACATAAATCTGCAAATAGTTGACGCATGTAAAAAGGGAACTGCTGTAATCATGGGGGACTTCAATTTTCATATTAATTGGGCAAACCAAACTGGGCAGGGTAGACTAGAGGAAGAGTTTATAGAATGTATTAGAGACTGGTTCCTAGAACAGTATGTCACAGAACCGACAAGGGGGGAGGCAATCTTGGATCTGGTCCTGTGTAATGAAGCAGGATTAATTAAAAATGTCATAGTTAGGGACTCGTTGGGAACAAGTGACCACAATATGGTCGAATTCCATATTCAAATAGAAGGGGAGCAGGTTGAAACTCAGGCTAGGGTGCTTAGTCTAAATAAGGGGGATTATGAAGGTATGAGGACTGAGCTGATCAAAGTTGACTGGGATAGCAGACTCAAGAATAAGACGGTACATGAGCAGTGGTGTACGTTTAAGGGTATACTGTATAACCTTCAAGAAAAATTTATTCCTATGAAGAAAAAAAGGGGTAAGGGTAAGAACAGTCAGCCATGGCTCAGTAAAACTATAAAGGATAGTATTCGGCTGAAGGCAAGGGCATATAAGGTAGCCAGAGATAGTGGGAGGGTAGAGGATTGGGAAGCATTTAAAGGTGAGCAAAAAATAACTAAGAGATTAATTAAGACGGGGAAAATAGACTATGAAAGGAATTTAGCGAACAACATAAAAACTAATAGTAAGAGTTTTTATAGCTATATAAAAAGAAAAAGGGTGGCTAAGGTGAACGTTGGTCCATTGGAGGGTGAGACTGGAGAGTTGTTGGTGGGGAACATGGAAATGGCAAAGGCATTAAACGAGTATTTTGTATCAGTCTTCACCATAGAAGACACAAACAATATTCCAACGCTGGATAAACAGGGGGGCGGTAGGAATGGAGGAGCTAAATACTATTAAGATCACCAAGGAGGTGGTATTAGGGAAATTAATGAGACTGAAGGAGGATAAATCCCCTGGGCCTGATGGATCACATCCAAGGGTCTTGAGGGAGATAGCGGTGGGGATTGTGGATGCATTGGTGATAATTTTCCCAAACTCCCTGGAGGCAGGAACGGTCCCAGTGGATTGGAAAATGGCCAATGTAACACCTATATTTAAAAAAGGAAGTAAACAGAAGGCGGGTAACTATAGACCGGTTAGTCTAACATCGGTGGTGGGTAAAATGTTAGAGACAATTATTAAAGAAACACTAACGGGGCACTTGGATAAACATGACTTCATCGGACAGAACCAGCATGGTTTTGTGAAGGGGAAGTCCTGTTTAACGAATCTGCTCGAATTCTTTGAGGAAGTAACAACCCGGGTGGATAAAGGGGAACCGGTGGATGTGGTATACTTGGACTTCCAAAAGGCTTTTGACAAGGTGCCACATAAGAGACTATTGCTAAAAATAAAAAATTATTGGGATTGGGGGTAATATATTAGCATGGGTAGAGGATTGGCTAACAAATAGGAAGCAGAGAGTGGGGATAAATGGTTCATACTCGGGATGGCAACCGGTAACTAGCGGGGTTCCGCAAGGGTCGGTGCTGGGACCCCAGTTGTTCACAATTTATATAAATGATTTGGAGGAGGGAACCAAGTGTAATATATCAAAATTTGCGGACGATACAAAAATGGGAGGAAAAGTAGGGGATGAGGAGGATAGGAAGAGTCGGCAAAAGGATATAGATAAGCTAGGTGAGTGGGCAACAACTTGGCAGATGAAATTTAATACTAATAAATGTGAAGTCATTCACTTTGGGAAAAAAAATGATAGGGCAAGTTATTTTCTAAATGAGGAGGAGCTGCGTTGTAATGCAACGCAAAGGGATCTAGGGGTATTAGTACATGAATCACTGAAAGTTAGTATGCAGGTGCAGCAAGCAATCAGGAAGGCCAATGGAGTTTTGGCCTTTATTGCTAGGGGGATTGAGTATAAAAACACGGAGGTCTTGCTGCAGCTGTACACAGTATTAGTGAGACCACATTTGGAATACTGTGTACAGTTCTGGGGTCCATACTTAAGAAAGGATGTACTAGCCCTGGAGGCAGTGCAGCGAAGGTTTACAAGATTAATTCCTGCAATGAGGGGATTGACATATGAGGAAAGGTTAAGTAGGCTGGAACTCTACTCTTTGGAGTTTAGAAGAATGAGAGGCGATCTCATTGAAACATATAAGATCGTGAGGGGCCGTGATCGGGTGGATGCACCGAGGATGTTCCCAATGATCGGGGAAACTAGAACTAGGGGACATAGTTGCAGAATAAGGGGGGGCTCTTTTAAAACTGAGATGAGGAAGAACTTCTTCACCCAGAGAGTGGTTAATTTATGGAATTCACTGCCCCAGGGAGCAGTGGAAGCAGAAACTTTAAATATATTTAAGACTAAAATAGATGTTTTTTTAGCTGCCAAGGGGATAAGGGGCTACGGGGAGAGGGCAGGGATATGGACCTAGGTATGGTTAGTATAGTAAGACCTGAGTGATCTCCTGGACAAGTGTCGATCGCCTGGATTGGGGTCGGAGAGGAATTTTCCGGATTTTTTTCCCGAATTGGACCTGGGTTTTTATCCGGTTTTTTGCCTCCCCCAGGAGATCACGAGGTTCTTGGGGTGGAGAGGGGTGATAGCGGTATAAAGGGGAGGGTAGTGTCTTGTGTGCTGTGTCTTGTGTCTACTGTTTGTGGGTAAGTGTGTCTGTTTAGTGTTCAGCCATGAGCGAATGGCGGTGCGGGCTCGACGGACCTTGTGGTCTACTCTCGCACCTACTTTCTATGTTTCTATGTTTCTATGTGTGGATGGGCGTGTGTGGATCCACACTCATCCATCCACACACACACACACATCCACACCCATCCACACACACACACATCCATCCATCGACACACACAAACACACACACACACACACACACACACACACCCACACACACATACACACATACACACACACACACATCCACACACACACACACACGCACACACATGCACACACACGCATCCATCCACACACATCCATCAACACACATCCACACACACACCCATCCATCCACACGCACACACAAACATGCACACATACACACACATCCATCCACACACACATCCGCACACATCCACACTTAACCATCCACACACACACACACACAAACACACACACACACACATCCACACACGCGCACACACACACACACACACACACACACACACCCATCCATCCACACACACAAACACACACATCCATCCACACACACACACACACACATCCATCCACATACATCTCTTAGTCTCTAACAGAAATATAGGCTCATTCTAACAATAAATCAATACTTTTCGAGTAAACCTTTGCTCGAAATTAATGGGTGTGTGTGGATGGGTGTGTGTATGGATGGGTATGTGTGGATGGGTGTGTGTGGATGGGTGTGTTTGGATGTGTGTGTGTGTGGATGGGTGTGTGTGGATGTGTGGGTGTGTGGATGGATGTGTGTGGCTGGGTGTGTGTGTGGATGGATGTGTGTGTGTGGATGGATGTGTGTGGATGGGTGTGTGTGTGGATGGATGTGTGTGGCTGAGTGTGTGTGGATGGGTGTCTGTGTGGATGGATGGGTGTGGCTGGGTGTGTGTGTGGATGGGTGTGTGTATGGATGGGTGTGTGTGTGGATGGATGTGTGTGGATGGGTGTGTGTGTGGATGGATGTGTGTGGTTGGGTGTGTGTGTGGATGGGTGGGTGTGGTTGGGTGTGTGTGTGGATGGATGTGTGTGTGGATGGGTGTGTGTGTGGATGTATGGGTGTGGATGGGTGTGTGTGTGGATGGGTGTGCGTGTGTGGATGGGTGTGTGTGTGGGTAGATGTGTTTGGATGGGTGTGTGTGTGGATGGGTGTGTGTGTGGATGGGTGTGTGTGTGCATGGGTGTGTTTGTGGATGGATGGGTGTGGCTGGGTGTGTGTGGATGGGTGGGTGGGTGGATGTGTCGGGATGGAAGTATGAAAAGGCTACTTTTATAACAACTAAACATGTTCGCTTCTTAATAAACTTACACCACACAAACTGTTTGGTAGACCAGTTCAAAACTATACTTATTATCGGCCGATGGAAGGGAGCGAGAATTCCAGCTAAGTGACCAATGTAGACCCTCGACTGTCCTCGGACCACTTCTCTGAACAACAGAGTCACATTGCATTAAATATGGGGTTTATTTGTCCCCTTAGCACATTCCACAGACAATAGTCATGGACAGAGGTACAGGAAAAGGTTTCCACATAATGCATCACATCAAAGGCATGTTGTTTACATGGAACAAGATATACTAAAAACATTGGCCATTTGGTTTAGGTCATTTTATCTTCAAAGAGATCACCCTAGCTCTTTCGCTGCCTCGTCTCTGTCACTTGGTCCCTCATAAACATAGGACATTTGGTTTACGGCATCTTATCT